>WTSP01011450.1:0-33012 GCA_025331215.1 Actenoides lindsayi
TCCACCAGAGGTCACGGAAGACCACCGAGGGGAGAAAAGACCCTAACCCTAATTTTATTACGCATGCTCGGACTATGCAAATGAATTCCAGGAACTCATTAGTATAAGACTGCCCTTTGTAAGAAATAGAATGAATTTGTATGTTCAGCCTGCATATAAACTGTGTACCCAGCTTGTATCGGCACGCACATTTGGAGGAGTGATCCCCTGTGCGTCCGGCCCCACAAAATAAAGAATGCCTGCTGAATAACATTGGCTATTGAGTTTTTCACTGCATCACCTCGGTGCTTGTTTCTCATCAGAATGGCCAAGCCCAGGGCCTGCTAAAGGTGATTGTGTCCCTCACAAACTGACTGGGACTCTGCCCAGGGCCAGTGTGAGTGTGTGAAGAACAGAGCTTGCCCCAGTTTCACAAGCCTAGAGGCAAGAAACCCAAACCCAACTCTACCTTAACCATAACCATAAGCATAACCTAAACCTAACCCAGCCATCAACCTTAACCCATAAACTAACCCTAACCCTCAGCTTTAATCATAACCCTCACCTTATCCTTACCCTAATTGAACTCTAATCCCAACCGAATTCAAGTCTAACCCTACACCAGCCTAACTCTAGCCTAACTCAAGCTCCAAAAGCACAGACTGGAGGCTGTTGAGTTATGTGTCGGGTTGTAGAGAAACCAGGTAGTGCCTCACACAATGGCAGGAGCCACTTTCCTTTCAAAGGGTTTTCTTGGGCTGTTGGTTACAAAGCCACCCAAGGCACTGTGATAAGAATCAATTAACCAGATTTTAGGTATCAGGGCAAAATTAATCCATACAAATAGAAAGATTGGCAGTGCAGTGACAAGACACCATCCTTTTTTCCCTCTCCTGCACATATGGCTAACACAAGCTCTGTCTCCAGGCCCCTTCTGGATGTCAACCAGCAAGCAGACAGCACAAACCGTTGGAGTTCAGCCTCTCAGGGCCGGCTCTGTCTAGCACGGGGCTGACATGGGGCATGGGCACAGCTGGGAACCCAGAGAAGTGGAGCTGCAGAGAAGCCTTTCCCATTGCTGCACAGCAAAGTAATCCCAGAAAGAACTTCCTTATTTTTACTGTCCTGATTATTATTTTTTTTTCCTTCCACAACTTGTGCCATTTTCCTTTGAGCAGTTAAACTTCATTTCTCATTTTCTCCCCTTTTCAAGGACATAGAAGTATGCTGGAAGTTGGTGACCACACTAATGCCTGTGTGTTCTGACAGTCTGCCTGAGCTTGTTCCTGGTGCCGTGGGTGCCTGGGGAGGAGCAGTGGCAGCACCAGCATCACACCTCCTCTCCTGAGGCTGCTTGCTAACTGTCTTGTTAAGCCATGTGAGAGTGACGGAGTGGTGTCTGGAGAAACATATCCCGGTGGGTTCCAGGGGACTGCTGGAGAGAAAGAGAGGCCACCCCTGCCTCCTGCAGCACCATGGAATGAGGAGCGTCTTCCTGACTCTTGGCTCCTGACAGGGGTAAATCCCTTCTGGCGTGCCCTGAAGTGCTGAGGTCGTGTGGCAGCACAGACACCGCCAGCAGCAGCTGCAGGCATCTGCCCAGCTGGGCTGGGCTCACTGGAACGGGCTGCCTTCAGCTGTGAGAAATGCTGCCCATGAGATAGTCACCAGATAAGAAGAACTCCAACAGTTCCTGTGAGCAAAGCAGTCCTGAGACACCTGAGAGTTCAGAAGAGTAGGGTGTGCGTTTGAGGACATTGTGAAACAAGCAGGAGATGCTGGTATGTGGAAAATCTGCATGTAAATGGATACTTTGAGTGAAAGCATTAATTTAAAATAGATGTGAATATCTCATAGGTTTTTAAATAATAAAAATATTTTTTTTTTTTACATTTCTCTGAATAAGTAGCACTGGAACAGGCTGCCCAGGGGGTTGTGCAGTCTCCTTCTCTGGAGAAATTTAAAACCCACCTGGATGCATTCCTATGTGACCTGCTCTAGGTGGTCCTGCTCGGGCAGAGAGGTTGGACTAGATGATCTTTCAAGGTCCCTTCCAACCCTTAACTTTCTTTGATTCTGTGATTCTGTGACTCTGTGACTCTGTGACTCTGTGATTCTGTGAAGTAGGTAGATTAGGAAACAAACATGCTGACTCTTCCCTCACATAACCCCAAATTTTATCTTGGAAATTTTGAGTGGCACCTCTATGAGTTAGATAAACTTCACCAGAAAAAGGCAGGAACACCCTGGAAAAGGAGTTAAACTGTTAGAACCACATGTTTGTGAGAATTCAGATTTTCTCTTGAGAAAACTGCTCTGTGTTTCTCACGTGGCTAATCTACATGCTTTTATTGCATGTTTTCTGACCTGCTCTTCTCATCATTAACACTTCAGAGTTTAAGAAGCCTTCTCAAAGGCAGTTAGTGACAGCTAGAGTGACACAGCCTGCAAGAGGATATTCCTTCCCCATGTCAATCTGAGATTCTTAAACAGCTGAGTCTTCTTCATGAGCAGCAACCTGCCCTTCCTGTGCTGCTTGCTCATAGCTCACACCCTTCAAGTGTGCTCAGCTGGAAGGCTTTGTGCTCTGGGGAGGTAGGAAATGAAAGGTTCAGCTCCCCAGACAACGAGAGCATTGCTCTACTTCTGCGAGGGCTTCCAGAGGACAGGGAATCACTGCAGGGCTGGGATCAGAGCACATGGGCTCTCATCCTGGTTTGTGAGCTGTCAGAAAGCCAAGTGGCAAAGCAGCAAGTTTAGCAATGCTGAATTGTTCAGGACTCATTCAGAAGCTCTAAAAACCTGACCTGCTCAGGAAAGTGGGGTATCTCGGGAAGGTCACCCACTGTTAGGAACTTCCTTCTCTGTATGACCAGAAACTGCATGGAACAGTGTGATTGTTTGCATAAAATTGTCTTTTAACACTCAGATGTCTTGTGCTTTGTGCATAAACTACTGCTTATCTGTCTTCCTGAAATGTCCCATGGCTGCAGGCAGAGAGAAGCCTGTGTTACTCCTGATGGGTTCACCCTTCACCATGTAAAAATGAATGCTTCAGACCCAAGAGAGTCTCCCAGAACTTTGCGTGAGGACACAGTGTCAGGGGATAAGCTCTTAGGTGTGAGGAGAGCTGGGATTAACCTCTCTCACAAGGTCTAAGAATCGTGTCACGCCTTGCCTTGCTTTGCTCTGATTGCTCTCCTTGACTAGCCTCACCTTGCTTTGTCTTCCCCTTTTTCATCCTTTTTTTTTTTTCCTTTTCACCCTGTTCCTTCTTAACACTCTTACATTAAATGCATCTCCTTGTCCTGGTTTGAGTGAGAACAGAACTAATTCTGTTCTGTAATTTTCCTTTTCAGCTCAGTTCTTTTAATTAACTGCACTTTCTGAAGTTAGCAGCCTGTTCTCACAGACAATGTCTGCTTCTGGCAGTGAGAACACCTCATGTTTAGAGTTACTACCAAGGACTGGTATGCAGACCAAGGCCACTGCTGGCTCTTTTGTACCAATTGGGGGGTGCAGAAAAGTAAAGGCGGCACCTGCAAGGGGGAGTGGACAGACCAACAAGGTATTCCAGCCCATATACGCCATATTATTATCTTTTACTTTTGGCTAGAGCTGAGGGATCCAGAGGGTCTCTGGGCTCTTCTCTGCTTTTGGACTGCCTTGCCAGCTTTTGCTTGGCTTGGCTCGGGTCCTCTTTCGGTTCCTTTCTTGGAGCACCCAAGGAGGCCTCTGTCCGTTCTGTCTTCGATCAGGTCTGTGTGTTCCTGAACCCAGTACCAGAATCCAGCTCCTCAACACAGCTCCCGTCTGCTGCGGGGCCCAGCTGGGACTCCCCCGGTGCCTGCTCACAACATCAGTGGTGACAGTGATGTAATTACCATCAGGGGGGTTGGGTTCGATACTGGTCTTGTATATATTTGTATATATTCCATTTTATAATTATTAATTTCATTTTCATTAAAGCTGTTCTAGTTTCCTTTTCTAATCGCTAAGTCTCTCTCCCTTACTCCTTTTCTCTTCCCCTTTGGGGAGGGAGGGGGATTAACAGAGAGCGTCTGTTATTGGTCTAAGGGGCCGCCCTGACCCTAAACTGTGACAACAATCCAATAAGGCCTCATAATAGTTAAGGTAGAATATGAATGACACACAAAACATTTCAGGAACTCAGAGAAGTTCAGTGTAGCAGTGTAGAACCTGAACCAAAAAATTATTTATTGCATATTAAATCAGTAGGCTCAGAGAACGGCAATTACTGAACAAGAGAGGTCATTCAAAATTTCTTTCAACTTTGAAAGTCCAGTGTTTGGCAGTGTGTGTCCACCTCACAAAAGTGGGACTCATCCCCCCTTAATACCACAACTTCTGTTTTATGAGTTGCTAAAAACCAATCCTCTCTACCTCAAATCATCAAGCAGACAGACATTATGACTCAGCTCTGGGAATCTAGATGTTTTATGACTCTGATGTGAAAAGCCAGGTATACTGTTCAGTTGGAGATTTGCTTTAATTTATTAAAGAAACCAGATGGCTTTCCCCATGACCACACAAAATGAACCAGCTGTGTATTTGTATCTGAAAAAAAATACATATACCAGGTCTGCATGGTATGGAATGAGAATGTTTGGTGAGAAACCTAAAGACTAGAAACTATGACCAATGATGTTCATCTAAATGCCATTCATAACAACGAAGGTCCATTAAACACCATAACTGAGGCATAAATATGCAAGAACAAAAACTCATTCTCACAAGAGATCAAAAAAGTTATAAAAGCTAAAACTTCAAACCATTTTCAGTTGGAGAAGTAGAAATGACTTAGTGATGGCATCCATATGGTTTAATTCAATGTCTCAGCACAAAGCAGATTGTTCACAATTGTGATGAATCAAAGGTAATTCAACCCCCAAATAGTTAATCTGAGTATTTCAAACACCTCAGATTTTGATGGTAGTAGGTGGGAAAATGGTAATAGCCATGAAAAGTCATAACCCCTGAAAGGTTTTCATGGGTTGGAAGTGAACAGTTGAAATGTGAATTGGAAGAATGCTCCCATCCCCCTTCCTCAATAAAAACATTAAAAAAAAATCCTGTGAACCAAAATACAACCCCTCAAAAAAAAGTATAAGGAAACTGTACCAGATAGCACAATTGTTATTTTATAGGAGAAAGAATGCCTCAACTCAAACCTCATAACCCCTGCTGATAATTGTCAAGGGCATTCTCAAGAAAACACAATGCAGTAAACCAGTATAGAAGACACGGGGTAGCATACACCAAGACATTATTTTAAAAATTTTTAGAAATAAAAGCCAGACACATGAAAGTCATGACAAGTACTTAAAAAAGCTGATGCCAGCTTTACAAAAATAGCATGTTTCTCAAAAAATTGACATAACGGGTACCAAAAGACACATAATTGAGATGATTTCCTAGATATAGTCTTAGCTACTCATTCCTCTGACCCATTTCCTTCACAGAAGGAAAAACAAAACACCATCCGAGTTGGATGAGCCCACTACTGTTCAGTTTTATTATTCCCTCTGATACTTTAGCTGAATTTTATTCACCCCATATGAGATATTCCTTCAGATCACTGATCAGCAATTCTAGTTCACTTTATAGAACCTCCCACAAAGAAGAGGAAGAAAACAGCAAAACTCAATAAACAGCTAAGAAAAGAGTACAAAGATTTAATTATAAGCCAAACACAGATGCACTACCTTATTCACTGCCATTCATTGTTTAGAAAGAGACACTCTGACTTGTTTTTCATCATGTTATCAAATTGCTGATGTTATTGTATTAAAAACTGTACAGTGAACATGCTTATTCTATTCTTTACGGTCTAAGGGGCTGCCCTGACCCTAAACCGTGACACAGGCAAAACAGAGAGAGGTCACAGAAGAAAGGCTGAGGGGAAGAACCAGCTCTTCATCAAGCAACGTAATTAGATGATACCTATTTCAAACAAAAGTTTAAGAGCGGTCTTTGCCAGGAAGGGAGGAAAGGCAGAGAAAACAAAAGCCAACATCGTTTCCTTCTTGCTGGTTTAACTGATACGACTTCAGAGCATGTGTACTAGATGCAAAGCAAGTGAAGTTAAGTCCACAGCAAATTGACAGTGCATGTTCATAAGCATTAGTTAACTAGAATTGTTATTATTCACAACCTATGTTACTATTTTAACATTTTCAAATACAATCCATTAAACTGTTAAATGGATGCATAATAAAATGCTGGAGATCTTATTCTACTGATGCCTAGCAACTTAGGGGAAAAGTAAATTTCTTTATGAAAATGCTGTATTATTACTGTGCTTTTGCATAAGCAAGTGCATGTAATTTTTTTAAGTGTGTGCTGAACATCTGCAAATATGTAATGGAACTGAAAAGTATGTTTTGAATTTGCCAGTAGTTCAAAAGAAAAAAAATGTCATCATTCAACCCATCTTTCAGTTGGAAGTGAAAGTTGCAAAGGATTTTTCCTTCTTGAGACTTCTCTTTCTAGTGTTATTGGAAAGCTTGTCTTCTTGTTTAAATGAATTTCCTTTTAATCTCTCTGAGCTGCTGGATAGATGCAGCCTCTTAAAAAATTCAGGATATCACTGTAATTGTAAATTGATCTGCTTCTGTAGCAGAAGGCTAGGGCTCTCCATCCAGGAAAGAGACTGTCTTCTCCAAGTTGTTTTTCAGACAAATGATTAATTTGCACTCTCTTACTACTATATTTCTTCTAATGGAAAAGCGGTTTTTAAACAAAACTGCTATGTTTTGTTTTATTCCTGGCAACGTACAGGGAAGAAAGCTGGCTGTCAAAGGCAATATGAAATATTTACTGGCTTGACATTTTTAAATTTCCTAAAAGAGACTTTGACTTCATTTACATAGGAACTAAAACTGTATTAGGCAACTGACATGCACATACTCCTCACTGCTAAAGTTCTGAATTAATGTAATATATTAATAGGCATAAGAGAATTCCCTACCGATTTTTTAATGCAAAGTTAAGGTTGGAACATTGTTATGACTGTGCAATCTTTAAAACAGACACGTACCTCATTAGTACCAAAGTAAAGGAAATTATCTATCAAGTATGGCGCTGAATCCACACAGCCTATTTGCCTTTGGCTCTATGGATATGAGATCTGGCATCACTTGGATTATTTCACCTAATCCATCATTAGCTTTCACGTGTCCTATATACTGTGCAACAAACCTAAATTTAACAAACCCAACTCCCCATCGTTTACCATGCTGAATATATTATACGTCAGCACAGAGCAAAAAGATTAGACATGAGGAATTACATCTTTGTGAAAAATCAGTATTTTTAGAGCACTGTTAACATTGCTGACTCCAACTGTAACAAATATTCCTTCCAACCGTGGACAGGCACTAATGCCCTGACCTTTTCTGTTTACATACAACACAGAGCTAGTAAACAAAATGAAAAAACTCAGAAGACCCTGAAAATACATGAGATCTCAGTAACAGTGCCACAGAGTCAAAAATATAGGGTTTTTTAATTGCCATATATGCTTGGCTGGGGGAATCCTGGAGGATGACCTATTTTTTTTTTTCTCTCCTATAATCCCGCAAGTAAACAGTAATTTAGATTGAACTTTACCTCCCCACATACACAAAGCACACAACAAGCTTAGCACTCACAGCAAAAAAAAATTAACTACACTGTGATCGCGTTCACACAGCTTCGTTACTTACCTGTCTTCCACAAATACACCGATGAAGTTTGAAATTCACTTTGAGCCTGAGCGTCCCCGATTGCCAGCAGCAGCAGGAGAAGCGGGAGCACTTGCACTCCCCTGCAGCGGGCTGGCACGGCGGAAACCCCTGGACCACGGCAGAAAGCAGCGCTCCCCTCGCTCAACCCCATGCCTCCTGCTACCGCCTCCAACACCCGCAGCACGACCACGAAAGCCTTCTTCAAATGCTAGTCCCCTCTTCAGAATCTCTTCCCAGGGAGAAGGGAACTGGAAGCCTCTCTCCCGCTATTGTGCATGACAGTTGAAAAGGAAAAACTGTTTAGCACCAGGGAACAATAGAGTCCTTGCTCGCTCTGGCTGCTGCAGCGGCAGCGGCTGCTGCTGCTAGTATGGTTGCTGGTCCGCGCTCTTCCATTCAGCAGTTAGTAGCAGTTTTCCATCAGCTAAAAGCGAGACAGCTGTCCGCAGGGGGCTCCAGCTGACTGAGCAGGTTCTCTTGCTCTGGGAGGCAGCAGCAGTCATTTACACCAGCTGGAGAGAGTGAGAGAGAGAAACAGGGATGAGGAGAAACAGAAATAGCCCAGTGCTGTAATCTCGATGCAGTGACTGCAAAAGGCGGGCTTCCCAGACACATCTCTCCCTGGAATATCCCAAATGATACATGCTAAGAAGAAAAAAAGAAATCATCATCAGACATGCTTCAGAAACACAAGTCACACAACCGGAACAGAGATAACCAAAACTATATATATTAATTAAGAGAGCATCAGACATTTGTCCCGACAATAATATGTATGCTGCATTAACCATTTTGTAAACAACAAAAAAAGTGATTATATATGTATTAAATAGATAATTAAGACCTTATGAAGGGAAATGGAAGAAAATGCAGGAAAAAAAGAAAAAACACAAAACCCAAAACCAAACAAATCACTAAACCGAACAAAACCATTATCCTGCCTTGCATATTTACCAAATATGTTTCAGGTAATAACATAGCTATCTGCTGTGAGGACAGGTGTATGTATGTGTAAGCACATCACCTCTGTGGTAGATGAAGTGTGCACGTAATACATAATGCAAGATAACATCCTCTCCTATCCAGCAAGTATGTACACATATATACATGCATAAATGTCAACTGTGTAATTTAAAATAATTTCAAGATCAAGTTATCAATCATTTTTAAAATATACACTGAGTTTTACATATGAAAGTATTCAGGATACATTAGGCTGTCATGATGATACAAAACCGTTGAGAGACAAAGCTTTTTAAATAGGGATCTTTATCTCTCCCACCCACTACCTAGAGAACAGATGCAATAATAAGCCTAAAGATCGGGTTTCAGACACCTATAAACTGGGAAGCAAATCAGGAATTTTCAAGAAAGCTGCTATCATAATCAAAAAGTTTCATTAGAAATGCAAACAGCTACAAAAAACACACAGTAGGAACACAGGACCCAGAGTTTGAAAATGATGGAGCTATTGTTGTTTAAAGAAGAAACCTTCAGTCAACCTCTCTTGAGACGCCTGTCATTTTGCACAACCTTCCCAGACTCAGCCTTTTCACATGCATTAGATTAAAATCAGCCATGATCAAATAATTCCCAAATCCTTGCCTGTTTAAATATTCTGACATCAGAGCAAATTAGCAATGTTGAAGGTTGCAAATTCGTCTTTGTTTACTTTCCACTCTGTTACGCCTCTAAGAGGGAATTAAAGGCTCAGGGAGCTCTAGCACCATGAGGCTGTGATTAAGAGAGATAAGCAAGTGTGGATTACTGTTCCTCAGCTGTTGAAAAACAGGCAACAATCAGGAGATTATAGGTTGATAAGGGATACATAGAAAGCCATGATCTTAACAAATTTATAGCATCCTGATGCAGAACTTGTACCCTCAGCTAAAGCACTTCTGGAAATACATTTTATTCACTTCTGCTACATCATGCTGTATTCACTTTAGGAACTATGGAAACCCCTTTCAGACTTTCCTTTGTTGAACTGGACAGAATACTGCTCTAAATCAAAAAGCTCTCTGAGTTTATAGAATTATAACAATTTCACAGGTAAATTTGGAGTTAGGTCGGTCACACACACATTATTCTATATGCTATGTAGAGGGACTTGAGAATATCTGACCTAATAAAAATAATGCTAAAAAAAGTTTTAAGATCATAGCTTTATTGACTTGTGTGGTTAAAATGAAACATACATAACTTACACATTCCTTTGAAAAATTAAGAGTGAAATGTTGGCTTTTTAGCTGGAGCTAGGCACCACAGGAAGAATTAAGTTTATAGAGTGATTAGGAGAAAAGACACCTTTTTCAGAGTTATTAAAATCAATGGATTCTACCTAGAATTTTTATGAATGTATAAGGAAAGCTTCTGAAAATATTTTCTAAGTGGCTCATATCATCCAGAAACATCATCAGTGAACAGATCATCCATGTAGTTGGCACAATTAATCAAAGTGGTTCTTGACAGCAGAACAAAGCAATATCACGAGAGAAGGTGGGCACACATACACACACTCAAATATTGTCTCATATTTTGTAACTATAGGACCACATACTTTTAATATTTGACTAAAATATAAATTATTAAAATAATTTCACACTACTTTTTATGGTTGGACCTTTTTTTTTCTGTCAAAATTCAATGAACTATGAAAGAATAATTTCACTTTTTTTGCTATGATGTCATTAAAATTTTCAGAAGTATGTCACAGAGACAGAATGGAGGGAATATTTATTATGCAAATATATTTGTGTGTCTGGAGGAAAAAAACAAATGAAAAAAAAGGATTCCTGAAGTTTTGTCAAAACTAGATCACTTCTGTAGTACATAGACTCATCTTCTATTAACCAGGGCAGGGAATGGCTGGTGAAATCACAGGCCAAAGAGTGGGCTGATGCCTGCAGACAGTCACACCCCACAACCTAACACCAGAAGTCAGACCAAACCAGGATATGTTGCCTCTTGATGCCAGCTTCAGCTGCTATCAGCAGGCCTTAGCCAGAGAGCTGCTGTTAGCCTTTTCCACCCATGTATCCAATCTCCCTTACCCTATTTCTACTTGCTACAGTGAACGCCAGATCTCCCTCGCAGTTAACAGTACAACCACTATTTCCAGCTCACTCAGGCAACCCATCTTCTAATACATACCTGATGATTATAATTCTCAGTTGTTTATGGCTTAGCCATTCCCAAAGAAATGGGAAGAAACCTCTAGTCAAAGCATAGAAATAAACTATGATCAACAATCAGTTAGTATCTGTATCACTAACATAATCAGTGCTGTACTTTGGAGCACCAACACAAGAGTATCAGTAGACTTTTATTCAAATACAATTATTTATTTGTGGCACAGCAGCTGCATGGAGTCTGTAAACCACTAGCACATCTGATTGACAAGTTAGCACCTTTTCATTGCTTTAGAAAAATTTCAACTAACCTCAAAGACCTTTATGAAAATGAGGTGGAAGAGTTATCCATGAAATATTAGAATTACTTTGTTAATGTTTCCTGACATTAAACAGTTATAGAATGACAAAATAAACCTTCTATTTAGTGGAAAGAGAAATGAGAATAAGATACCAATTTCTTAGCTGCTGGGTATGAAAACCTGCCTGCCAAACGAATCCCCCTGCTAGTATTCCATGCTAACACCCTTCTCTGATTAGGAAATGCTATGAATAAAAGCTTCAGGATCATACTATCTTCTATCCTGAATAGGTTGTATTTCTACATACAGTAAAGTCAAAGAGTATGCAGAGAGTACAATATAGCACATTTCTTTCTAGAATCAGCAATACTCAATGAAGAGGTGTGTCCAGCATGACTTTGATCTTTCTTGAGCCTGAAATCTTTACAGAAGTTTCAGTCCACTCTTCTAGATCTATAGAGGATGTTTTACAAACTCTACAACTGTATGTCACTAAACTGTGCTACGTGACTACTAGGATACCACAAAAACCACCCAAATTCTAGAGAATGAAAATATTTTCTTTCTGGCATAGAAAACTCAAAGTCCTTCTCAAAGAACTCCACTTATTTTGGTTTACCTCCCAAGACTTTTTCCCTTCACTTCAGTATGAAAATGACAAGTGCTACCAAATGGAAGTCAGTCAACTATCTCCCTGAAAAGAGCTCTACAGTTATAATGAGTTTATCACAGCCCATGTCCACTGGATAATACAGCATCACACATTTCTGAAAAGCACTCTAAATTTGTAACATACTGATTTGGTTCAGTCACCTTATTAAGATGTCCTTGGATATATCCCCTGTATGGGATGCAGTGGTATGGTTGCACCTGTAACTTTTAGAGGAGAAGTTCGGAAGGTGTGGTATGTTCCCTTATGTGTATGTTTCTTTTGCAAGATCCATGATCTAAATTACCTAACAGCTCAAAAGAGCTTTTGTTCTCTTTATTCCCTGACATAAACTCATGGCCCAAAACTTCTAGCTGCACATTTTGTGATGACCTGACTTTCCTGCAGATAACTTACTGCAGATGCAAGTATATTATAAGGATTCTCTAGAGATAGGATCTGTAAGAATTGTATTAAATTTTGAGAATTTCAGGTTGCAATAATCTCTACAGGGCTCTTTTATGCTTTGCTGCAGAACCTGCAGCACTACTCACCACTCTCAGTAATAGCCTATTATTTTTCTTCATATCAATGCTAGGGAACCTAATCAGGGAAGCCACAAAAATATCCTAAACATGAACAATCTGAAAACAAAACAAAACAAACAAACAAAAACCCCACAAACAAATGAACAAGAACTACCATACAAAATGTTGCAGGACACTTCATCTCTCAGTAAGTCCAAAATTAAATGTGCTGTGCAAAAACTTGTAGCTAACAAAAGTTATTCTTTAGTGATCCTAAACATATAGCCTCTAGATGTCACACTCGACCATGTCATAACATGCTATTTTTGAATTTCTCTTGTTCTTTCTTTGCAGGTAAGAGACCTTGATTATATTGGGGGGGGGGTTGGTTGTTTGGTTTGGCCTTTTTGTTTTGTTTTTTCCTTTTTTTTTTTTTTTTTTTTTTTTTTTTTGTGAACTGTGCTGCTATATTTCAGTAGTTCTTTGAGTTTGGTTTAACACCAGGCTATTGTGTTTTTTGTAGATCCCTTTTGTAGGTAAAAGCCAGCATCCGCAGCATGTAACATTCAGGGAAAGTATTCTTTGTAAGAAGGGCAAATATCAAGAACTGCATGCTGGAAGATAGAGGAATTCAAGAAGAAATCAATACATTTATCAAGGAAGCCACCTAGCTTTGGATCAAGCTAACTGATGAAACAACGTATTTGCCATCTTTGCCTATCTTCAGCAAAATGTTGGTCTTGACTTGATGATAACATTTTAACCAGAGAAAGACTCTGGGCTAAATAGATCAATAAGTTTGTGAAACATAGTGACCCAGGAACTGCAGGTCAGATTAAATCAGCTAATTCTACCTTCTGTATTTAAACTCTGTGAATGAACATTGTCCTTTCTGCCCATATTACATTGGCTTCATCAGTTGACTGCAGGAAGCAGAACTTTTCAGAAGATTAGAACAGGCTCCAATAGAGTCTGTAAGAGTTCCCTATCAGGAAGTGTCATCTCTATTGAGAATTCAAGCTCTCAGTATTTTCTCATCATTTCAGAGATCTGTTTAGTTACCTCTGGTGGAATCTGCTGTATAAATGAAAATATAGCATGTGGGGTTGTTTTATTGGAAAGTAATCAGTGTTGATACACCATCTTGTTCAAAGAGATTTTGAGCATGTTCATGTATCCAGAAACAGATGGAGTAAGTCCTTGTATTTGAAATTTCTCTTGCAGAGACTATACATAAAGCATAATTCAAATAACACACAAAATTCACAAGCAAAATACCAATTACACTTATTGTTTGTGGCAAGGTCTGTATCATGACTCTGACTCTTTCAATTACACTATTTGGTTTCTTAAGACTGCCAAATTTGCAGTTCAAGAGTAACTTTACAGATAAAGCCAAAGACAATAAAAACACATAAAAATTATCTGCATCCTGGTCCCAGACATTTCAATAAAGAAGAGAAACAATCATTTCTTTTGTGTGTTACTTTATATATATATATATCTCTGCATGAGGAAAGTGGTGAGTTTTTCCACTTAAAAGCTTTTGCTAACCTCTACTTTGAGGAAGAAACTTCAACTTTACTTCAGTTGGGAGTGATGTGTCCTCTTCCCATCATAACCTCCAAAAAGAAGACTGCACATAATTAGTTGTTCTTCTGGACTTGTGGTGCTAGTAGGCACTTGCTTACAAAGTGCTGAGAGGGAAAAAAAAAACCCCTAAGATTGGCTACAAAAGTGAGAGACTGGAACATAAAGCTGGCCTCTAAGTCACTAGAATAGAAAGGCTGGGATAGACTAAGTGATAGGAAGAGCTAAGAAAACAGACTGAAGTCAGGGTAAAAAACAGAAGCAGAGAAAAGAATACTTTGAGGAAACTGATGACCAGAATTTGTGTGGATGTACTATTTACTGTTTACTCTTAACAGATTTGGCATTAATCTACAGCTTGTATACCTATGTGATTAAGAATGCACGAAGAATGGAGCTTTTTTAACATAACTTTAGCTACATTACTTCAGAAATTCAAAAACAGACTTCATTACTGGAGAAAACAAACCAACCCAGATGACCATAATTGCCAGTAGAAGCAGTTTTCTATCATCAAGCTCCATTATACTAGGTTTTCCAATAGGAAACCAAAAGCCAGGATTTTAGTGGGACCTTCAAAGTCAACTCTGCTTCTCCAATGTGTGCATTTACTTTGGAAATCTGTGTTTCTAAAACCAACAAGAACAGCCAGCCCCTATGCTTAACATGAACTTATGCTGAAAATAAATAAGTTAATCCAGATAACAGTTAAAATTGATAATTGTAAATGCAAATAAGTAGAATAATTGACAGAACCCAAAAAGCAGGGAGGGAGATTTCAAAGACACAATGGCGAGGTAAGTGCTGAAATCCCCTCTGAAATCCCTGGCAAGGGGAACAGAAAGAGAATGGAATAAACAAAGAAAATCAGTGCCCATTATTGCCTTTGAAAAATCCTCTCCAGGGAGTGCTTAGTAATTTGCACATACCAAATCACCTTTAAACAAAAGCCATCTTCAGTCAATTTTAAACCTTCTCCTTATTAAAATCCTATTGATTGATCATTCTTCATCTAAATGTCTGACAAGCCAATTTCCATTTTCAAGAAGGGAAGTGTTGGTCGTCTTTTTCAAGCCATAAATCACTCAAACATTCTGTTATCAATTCTCAAATTAGTTAAGTAATACAAATTAATAAGAAAATTAAATAAGGCTGCTTTCTTTAGTGAGTTGTTTCTTTGGGGTTTTGTTACTTAACCAATACATCTAATGATTTTCAGACATGGATAGGCTTAGTAGCAGTGATAAAGCCAATACAGTTGGAAAAGCTTTTAATGATTTGTTAACTTCTTAAGGGTCCTACCTTATCTGGCCAAAAGTACAGCTTTGTGTTTTGTGCTGACTTCAACAAATAAATGAACAAAAGAAGTATAACTTCAGGACACCGATTAAAGAATATCACACCATTCTGAAACGGCATAAGATGAGGTGAAATTTAAACCATATTAAATTAATGATCAAGGTTCAACTGTGATTTCCTAACTAGCCAAGCCCTAAGATAGAACTACATTAAATAATTAATAATACATTTTGCAGAATCTTAGGTTATAATTAAAGTAACAGCACAGAAGATAGTATCTGAAAACAAATCCTTTGCTCTCTAATTTTATATGAAAGATTCGTAAGTGTGTTCCATCTATCATACTTTGTTTATATGGTAGCTGCTTTAACTGGGGGGTAGAAGGGAAATCTGTTCCTACCGATGAATCTTCCTATTGAAAATTATAGGTCACTCTCATTGAAGTCAATTCTGTAGCAAAATACACTGTAAAAACTAAATCTAAATAAGGAAGGCAAAAAAATTAATGAATACTAAGTCCACATTAACGAAAGCACGATATCATTTCAAACCACATGGACAACTAGTTCCAAAACTCTGAGTTGTGTTAACAAAACCTCCCATTCTCCTAAGTGCTGACTTTCTTCCTCCTCTGCCATTGCAGCGCTATACTCTCCTATACTCGATTGCATCAATACTTCTGTGGCAAAAGAAAGCAAGTAGCCAAATCTATGCACTGAGATTGGTGACATCATAACCACATACAATTGGATTTTCTGCATACAGATCTCAATGCACTTAACACATTCTATGTGCTGCTGAAAAATCTTCTCTAAATTATCAGCTTTAGCATTAAAATTAGAGCTTCACTAGGGGGATCAAACCAAGCTTAAGATGATATGACATTTTCAGGACAGGAAAAAATTCCATTAAACTGGTACCATTGTTCTTCCATGTGTTGACAGAAGACATGATTGCAAGTGTTCTACAATCACTAATATACTTGTGTATCTGAAAAAACCTTTCCAATTAACTGTTAGTGGCAGCTCTAATACTTCCACAGGTTTTTCCCATGAGACACAAAACTAACCTTGGTCTAAATAACTGACAGTTGCATCTATATACTCTCGGCATATGATATGACAACTTACTTTGATATACTGCTCACTGAAGGAAGAAACAGTATGGATGAGATTAAAAGAAGTTTTTTCAGTTATTGCACAATTACTGAAATAGGATAGAAACATGCAAAACTGTTGTCACTACATCAGCATTGAGTTCAGTTATCACCCAGATAGATGAGTGGAGCACTATTTCCTGGGGACAAGGAAATTTAATCTACACAGATGAAGTGGGGTGGGTAGCACTAAAAAATTGAAGCATGACTTTAAAATGGTAACAGTAATGGGTGGATGACACTAAGTTCAGGTAGAATAACAACCTCAGTTCGGGTAAAGAGGCAAACATGTTTTACTAGTGCAAAAAAAGGCATGTCATGCATAAAGCAGAAATCAAAGTTTACATTAGAACCTGTTTCCTAGATGTATCACTAAGATGAAAAAAAAAGGATTATTCTTTCATCTTAAAGCTTTTTAATATACATATTTTTCAGTTTTAATATTGAATTTATCACTTTTACAAACAAAATATCAATACCATTTATGTCAGCTTAAATTGTCTTAGTACCAATGTATAAATATATAGAGAACACACCTAACTTTAGTTCTCTGGCTAAGTAGAAGGTTATTCTTCTGTGATATCCCACATAATGAAAGGAAAATGGCAATTCTAATACGTAGCTAAAATACTCTGACCAGTAGGCCAGACTCTATCCATTGACTGCAGATAATTCTACATATGCTCCAACAGTAATGTCTCCATCACACATATTGAATCTAGAAGGTATTTTCAATGTTACTTTCAGCAATTTTATATCAACTACAAAAGCAAATAATTCAGAACTTTGCATGAAGAAAGATGAAGAAAACAAAAAAAATATTCTGCTTCCTCCCAAAACTACTAGCAAACCATTTTAAGGTACCTGCTTTGGAAACTTTGGAGGATACTTGCACATTAAATCCCCAGATCACTTCAGTTTTTCCTTCTTCCTACAGATATACAGTCATCGTACCCATAATATATTTAGAAGTTTGTCCATATCTTTCTTATTGTAGGACATGCACTTACCTAAAGGAGGACTTTAAATATTATATAGCCTTTGAATACAGTCTAAATACTGAAACATGCTGAATAGCAAAGCACATTGTCCCTCACTTAGGCTCAAGTAGGGTACAATTCAATAAATTAATCTCCTGTAAAGTTACATCGTTGCCATAGCAAAAGCATTACACTGATAGGATTCAGAAAAGAACTCCCTTCACTATGTCACTTAAAACAAGCCCACACCAAATCCCTCCTCTCTGTCAATAACTGGTTGACTGGCAGCCAACAAAATACTTGCTTGATTGCCAACCTTGTGAATCAGAAATTCTTTAATATAAACCTTAGCTATATTAAATTACTTGACTATTATTCTTGATTTGGGCATTGACAGTTTGGCAGTGCTTCTTCTAAGCTCCTAAGATTTAATTTTCATTTCTGAAGGGACTGGTGAAGTGCACCTCAATTAGAATCAAGACTTCTGACTTTACATCTTAAGCTTTCTGGGTGCATACCTTGTCTTGACAAACCACATATCTTGGATCTTTGGAGGAAATGAGGAAAAATCAACCTTCGTATATTTCTTATATGTATGCAAAAAGAAAATTGATATTGTCCATCGCCAGGACAGAACTATTTATTTTCACCAAGTATTAGGAAGGTTTAAAGGAAATAATCTGTTATATGTAAGGTTTTTTTTGTAGTGCTCTCTTCGTAAGCAATACTACAAAAGAAAAAAAAATTAAAATATTAATAGAGAATGGCATTCTCATTGCATACACATCTTCAGAACATAATTCAGAAAGCCTTTCATTTTCTTCCCCCTTTGAAAAAAAGCGTAAGAATTTTCTTTCTCTGTTTTTCATATTGTCTTTCATACACCCATCCTTACATTAACCTGCCATTTCAAATAGTGATCTTCAGATGATACCATAATGAAACAACACATGAGTTTCTTTGGCTTTGTATAAGGGAATATGGAAGATGATATTTGTTTGATTTCAGAATGGACCATTAGCCACTCTATTCTCAAACCATTAAAAGAAAGAATTTGAAATCAAACTATAAATAAACTTAATGCATACCTCTAAGCAGAAAGTAATTAAAATAGACAGTAAACATTTGCTTTATTGTTTGTTCTCCCCCTAAATTCTGATTTTTGCAACAGTTCTTTAAATGGCTTTCACTTTAACTGCATTGCAAAAACAAGATCATATTCATTGTATGCTCTTCATTAACTCATCTGATGGTGTTTTAATTCCTACAAAATACAAATTTTGAGGTTTGTTTTGCAATTTGACATAGCTAGTGTGTGTTGAGAATAATTAGCTTCACTATGGCAGAACAAATGATTTCTTTGCAAGCACACACATTGGGTTTTATCAAAGATTATTGGTAAACTTTCAAGGTATTTCTTGTCTTACAGAAAAGCAACTATTTCATTTTTAATTAACTTTTCTGTACCCTGATTTCCCTAATGAACTAATAATCTACATCCTATCTTATGGGAAATACTTTCAACAGATCTAAAGGAAGATGAGAAAGGAGACTTAGCACAAGTGTTATGTCTGCTATACTGAAACACTACAGCATTATTATAAACAGTAAATGCAGTTTAAAAGACTTAGGTTTTACCAGAAAGCAAATAACATGGAATTTCATTACAAATTATTAAATTATGATTATTTTTTTGCCTAAGAGCTCTGAAAAAAGCCAAATACCACACACCTAGAGTTTGGCAAATATGTTATCTTAATATATGTAAGTATTATATAAAAAAAGCCAAACAGTTACACTCTCACACAAAATTATTTTACTCCTCTATTTCCAGACTTACAACATAGTATCCATAATGTGACCTCCAGAATTGTGCACTTATGTTAAAATATTATGAACACTAGTACAGGCCATGGATCCAACAAGTGACAGGAGAACACCTAAAACATCTGTAAAGGTGCACCCTGATACCACTGTGGGCTGATTCAATCAGCAATCTGTGGCTGGCTGACCAACCACACACACACTAACAGAGATGCTGGGGGAAGACAGTTTACAGAGAGGTCCAACACCTTGCAGAAGCCGCGTGCCCACAGTGGGAGTATTTTAGGCTGTAAACAATCCATTGCCCAAAGCCTGACCACTGGAACTTGTCAGAGTTAGTGCTTCATTCTCCTCCTGCCCACCTCAGCTGTGCCAAGCCACTGCAGTGCTAACTGGGGAATATGTCAGTTAACTTTTGAGATGTGTATGTGTGTATTTGCATGTGTGAAAAGCCTTCCCTGATACAGTCCGTCCCTCACTGACTGGTCCACTAGTAAATTGAGCATAACAGTCCCACATTGTGTAGCATTCAACTCCCCCTCTCTCCATCACAACATATTCAGAATCTTCTCCAAACTGCTGGCATTTTATGTTCTCCATAATACAAATAATATTTGTGCCTTACTGTATTCCATAAAAGCCGAAAGCAAGAGAGCTAATCCTACAGTCAAAGAACAACCACTGGAATATATATATTCCTTACCCCCCTGCCAATGATATTTAAGTTTTTTTTCTAGAAGTAGCATTATTAATCTCTTATTGGTAACAGAAAAGAGTAGGGTCCATGAGTTAGACACAGTCATTGGACTCTAGGTCAATCACACCTCCTTGAATATCACTCAGATGGAAGACGACAGTTACCATGATCTTCAAAAGACCATGCTATGTTAATATTGCATTCAGAAATACTCACTGGGAACTTATTGGGAATTGTTTTCTGACTGATATATGAGAATCATTATTATAGGATACAGCAGTAATTCTAGCTTATTCTCATAGAATTTCTAATTATTTTGGCAAGAGCAAGAGAAACAAACACCATCAATACATACATCAGAACTATGTATAGAACTTAATAGAGCCTTCAAATCTTCTAGATAAAGGAACAGAAACCACAGCCTGAATTAAAGCCAGTAGGTAAACTGATAAATAGTTACTAATATTGAGTTTTAAATATCCCTACATAAGACTACCAAACCAAATTTCACTTTTTCTCTACATATACCAGTGGGAAGTTAAAAAAAAATAAAATAAAATCTTACCTACCAAACAAACAAAAACTACAAAACACCCAAACCAACAACAACTCAAAACAAAAAGCACCAAACCCACCCAGAATATAATCTTGCAATAAGCACAAGGATTTACAGTAGGGTACAGGTCCAACACCCTGAGTCTGTCTTTCACAGCAGGTGCCATGCCATCTGACATTCTTGAGATGGATTCCAACCCTCAGCACCTTGGACAGGATCTTGCAAAGCTAGGTTGACCTCCAACACTTTCCCGCTTCCATTTGTTCATTTAACAGAGTGTAAGGACTTTCTTTACAGCGTGTTCTTTATGTTTACATGAAAATTTTGCACTGTTAAAATACCTACAGAGCTACTAGAATATAGATGAACTGGCATAAGCTTGAGGTCATTCACTCCTTGTGTTTTAGAGTCACATAGAGAAACCATTATCACAGAAACATTGAGGTCAGAAGGGACCTCTAGAGATCATATAGTCCAACCTCACCACCACCAAAGCAGGTTTGCCTAGAGCACATTAGACAGGATTGCCTCCAGGGGGGTTATGAGTATCTCCGGAAGAGGAGACTCCACAACCTCCCTGTGCAGCCTCTTCCAATGCTTTGTCACCCTCATAGTAAAGAAGTTGTTCTTCATATTTAGATGGAACCTCCCATGGTCCAGTTTGTGCCCATTGCTCCTTGTCCTCTCACTCAGCACCACTGAAAAGAGTCTGGGTCCATCCTCCTTCACTTACCCTTTAGATATTTACAGACATTGACAAGGTCTCCTCTCAGTCTTCTCTTCTCCAGGCTAAATACTCCCAGTTCTCTCAACCTTTCCTTGTAAGAGAGAAGCTCCAATCCCTCAGTCATCTTTGCTGCCCTCCACTGGACTCTCTCCAGTAGTTCCCTCTCTCTCTTGAACTGGGAAGCCCAGACACACACACAGTATTCCAGATGCGGCCTCACCAGGGCAGAATAGAGGGGGGAGAATGACCTCCCTTGACCTACTGGTCACACTCTTTTTAATGCACCCCAGACTGTAGCATAAGCATAGCCTAGGACCATGCTATGCTTTTTTTTACATATATCAAATTATATCTATGGAGAGACATGTAAAAATACTCCTATTAGAACTTTTAAACTCTGTTTTGTAGGAATTAAAAAATTATCTTTGAACTGTAGCCCTGTTGTCTTCAAAAGTTAAAGTGTTTCTTCTGCTATTGCTCCTTTTTAAGTCAGGAGTCACACTATACACAAAATAAATGGAGCAGATGGATTAAATCAAATGAAATCATACTTGAGAAAAATCTATTAAGAATATAATGGTTTTATTGGGGGAAAAATAATCTATAAACTTTTGTCAAGGTTAATGTAATAAAATATTATCAAAATTATAAGAAAAAAAGCTTATGGAAAGGGAAGAGAAATCTGAATCAGTATCATGTCAGTAAGTCTACCTTCAAAAACCTTCAAAAGTAAGTTTACCTTCAAACCAACTAACCATACAAACAAAAAACCACAGAAATGTATAACAAAATTGTTTCCAAGGTCTTCCCCTGATATCCTTTGTAGAGTAAATTTTTTTACATTTATTCTAAGGAAACTACATATACTTCTGTTTCATTTAGAAAAAAAAAGAGAGAAAAAAACCTAATACTATTTTAACACTATGAAACAACTGTGATTTTATTGAGCCAGTTGAAATTGTTATTTTTAAAGTCAGCATAAACAGAATTAAATTTCAACCTCCAATTATCATGTAGATTATGCTCAGATGAGGCTTAGGAGAATTTCTGCTGATGTTCACTACAAGAAATAAATATAAAACTAAAAGAAAAAATATTTATTTTAGAGATGCTCTTAAAGACTACTATTTGGATCCACCTGCAGGCCATTTCAGAAAGACTGCAGCTGAGGGGTAAGACAGCAGGGAAACCCATTCAAGCTGATCCAATTTAGATATGCAAATTTTATCTTGTGTGTTTGAAAAGAACATTATGGCACAGCATAATTTGCACCTTGAGTTCCAAAGAACAATATTTCTAATCTAATGAAAACATGCCTCTGTTGTTCACTTTCCCACTCTCCAGGTTTGGTCTTATCTACTGCTCTCCTACCCATTTAAAACTGTGTTTTTCCCATACTTGAAATAATTAGCTAACACTTTAAATAAGGAAAAAGAAAATAGGCATTTATTTTTGTAGTTACCTAAAAAAGGCAATGGCACAAGTTGCTGAGTGATGGATGATAAAGCCTGTAATATTAATGGTGCTAATATAATTCTTACTCTGGGGATGAAATCCTAAATGAAACAACTGAGGTTTAACATTGCATGTTTGACACGGTGCACTGTTAGTTTACTTTTATTTGTCTTCCTTCTTCCAAATAATGATATTACCTTAATGATAGAATTGCTGTAAAAGTACATATATTTTTTCATCAAGTGAGTGTAACAACACCAAGGATTGCTTTGGCCCACACAATTTATACTTGCACTATGATCTATTATTGTTTCTTCTGATTCAGTGATACTATTGACAAAGAATGAGACAACATGCCTTAGAATTCATGAACATATATGTTATCTTGAACTGGCATAAGGGCACTAGCATTAATGCTGATTACTGTCTAGCTCAATAGACAGTAACAATAATAAGCTCAACGCTTCATAAGCAAATTTTCCTATCAAAGCTGCAGAAGAGAACATAATTGTCTTGCTTATCAACATGCATAAAACTTATGTTATTGCAAAAATAAGCAACAGCAGATTTGAACAAATATGGCTAGGATAGTGTTTAAAAGGAGATTCATAAAGTACCCAGGGTTTTTTCTACAGAGTCGGAGAGCAATCATTGTACTGCTCTTTTTAAAAAAGCCAAGCACTACATTAAAACACCCAAACATATGGAATTATCAGATGTTGATTGAGAAATTACATATCTGATATTGCAAGGGCAGGTACAGTCAGAAACCTAATCTAGTTTGGAAGCAGTATCTCAAAGTTTAATATACACATAAATTCTTACTGGACCAAACTAAAATATGTGAACTACAGTACTGGAATTATAACTTGTACCTAAGAAGCACTTATCAATTCTCTCATTACCATACAATTCCATAATTTTAAAACCATAAAGAAACATATTTAAATCACTTAATTCGTAACAAAAGTAATAGAAAAAAGCCTTGAGTTCCATAAAATTCACATTCCAGGTATGACTTCAATTTAAAAGTGGCAGAATAAAGTTTTACTACATTAAGAAGCACATGCTGAGGTAAATTCAACCTCCTAGCTGAAACCCTCCCACTTCAAAAAGCTCTTCTAGGGTTCATCATAATATTCAGGTCAGCCTCTGAATCTTCATCCATGAAGATAACCAAATAATGAGCTCTGTTCTGATAAATCCTCAGGATTTAACTTGTTCCACAGGTACAAGACTTACCTGGTTTTTGCTTTCATCCACTCTGGCCACAGTGGTAATAACCAACCCTAAATCCCTAAATATTACTGAAGCGTACATTTACAAATCCCTTAGCCATTAACCCAACTATACCAAAATGATAGTACATTACCCAAGGTTAAAAAAAAAAAAAAAAAAGAAAGAAAGAAAAAAAGAAAAACAAAAGCTTCCAAAGGAAATTTCTTCCAGAACTTCAATACTTGTCTGACAGTTTATTAAAAACATATCTCTCAAATTTTAAGTGCAAAGTAGGAGAGATGGGTAGCCACAGAAACCTGGAAATTTCTAGGAGTATGTCTGCCACCATTACACTGCCTTTTATCTATTCAGCAAAGATCTAAGTAACCTTGCAATATCTAAAATTCATGTGTTCATAGTAATGACACCATAAATAAGGTCATGTAAACAAAATGCAATTAAAAGAAGGACCAGCAAATAAATGGTTAATCTGCTGAAAATTAGCAAAATTGAGGACTCCTCCTATGTTCTCCATCCAAAACAATTCCTGGAATAGATCCAGTGCTTATGTTAGTTGGAGCTGGCACAGCCTCGGAATCAGGAAATCAGCATAGGAAAAGTGCAAGACCTATTGTAGCTTGTGCTATCCAAAACACAAGAGTCACAAAAATAAGTTTGCAACTGTAAGTTTTAAACTGTCCATTAAACAGTGTGAAAGAATGACACTCAGACCAGTTTCAAGGGTGCTGGGCCACGTTGCTTGTAGGATGATGAATAAGCTGAAGGGGCTCCGCAACAGGCAGGACTCCAGGGTGCTGCACAGGACCCTCATCTAGGGGGTGTTGGAGGATGCCTGGGAATGGGATGGTGCATCAGCAATCCTGCAGCTCTGTCAGATGTCAACTGAACATGCAGTGTGTTGGAGAGGCTGGACCTTATCTTTAAGTCTAGGAAAGATCCTGCTTTACCACACGGTTTTATATTAATGATAGCTTCCTTAAATATCCTTTTATTTTGTTCCAAATCGATACACTAGCCATAGTGGAAATCTAATAAACATGTGATGAAAACTAAAGAAATAAAAATATATCAAAATTCATGAAGTCAGACAATTTTTTTTACTTTGGAAAGACTGAGGAGCTCTTATAAGAGCTTTCCATTCATATGGGGTTAAAGAATACACTTGACATCCCTGTGAAACAAGAGCAGTTAGCCACACAGTTGCAATGAGAACAATCCTTATCTTGCTAGAATCCCTCAGCTGCTGTCTTCCTCATGTCTGCCCATTAGACTGTTATCCACCAGGACTTCTTTGGCTGTGCTACAGGATTATGAACATAGAAAATACTTTAGTTAAATAATTTCAAAAATAAGACCACAAGTGGGGTGGGTTTGTGCATGTTTAACTTCATAAAAGAAATGAAAAGTTTCAAGGTATTTCAGTCAATATTAGGATTCCAAATAACACAATACCGTCATACAAACTACAAGTTACATTAGCAAAACACGTACCTTACTATATGTCACAATTCACACTTCTTCTATTTAGATACCTCCTTGATATAATTTAGTTTATACAATGATAAGTTAATTCTCTATGGTAATTATGTTCATCAACATCCTGTTACAATTAACACTTCCCTTACTGCTTTAAATATAGCCCCATTTCCTGTTAAATATGCTTTCCAAGAAGATCACCATATTAACTTCCTATTTGTCATTGGGTGAGGAGAGGGCAAGATTCAAGTTTTTAAAACAGATCCTTTGGCAGGAAGCAAACTCCTCAACTGAATTAAAAGGCAGATTACTTAAATTGTATTACATCAACTTATGTAACTAACATAACATCAGACTACAATTAAGGGGCATTGGAAAACCACTCTGTAAAAAAAAAAAAAATACTTAAACGGGGGGGGGAGGGTTGGTGGAAGGAGGTAGCTTTAAAACAGATTTCACAGGTCCATATGCATATTAGTTTGTAGGAAAAAATCAGGGAAGTGAATGTACAAGCAGAGAGATTTTCATTAATTCTAACTGTTTTCTGTGTTCCAACATATATTATACACAAAAAAGGAAATACAACACATACAAAGTATTTCTAGACAAAACTTTTATTCATTTCAATCATCCTTCCTAGCATTTATAAATTATCATTTTAAGAGTAAATCCTTAAATCTTTCCTTGAACTCCAGGGACAGAGTCTTCTGATAGGTTGAAAGACAAGAATTTTAATTATGTAAGTCAAACCTCTTTTTACAGATACTTCTCACTACATTTTACCGATTCTTAATTCAGAATAGCTGCTCACCATTGCCTTTCAAATCTACCAGATTATCCAGGCATGATAACACTTGCAGTCCAGTAAATATTTGCAATACATTATAGTCTCTCTTTAGGTGATTAACAATCCATAAAGAGATTTAAGCAAAGCTATCAGTTTAATCTAGCAGGGCTTTGCATCCCATATGCCAGACTGAGTCAGACAATTTTAGTAGTGAGGCAATGATGCAGCCACAGCATCTCAACTAAGGCAGTGCATTTTTAAAAACCCAGGGGAGTTACAGCCCCATTTACTCCATCTGTGATACACTATGGGGGAAAGAGAAGCATGGTTTACTATGTATTTATCCACAAAATATGTTGTCAAACAGCTATTTTCAGTACCCAAATATAAGTATAACATTTGGAATCTATATAAAACATCTGGAATACAATCATTTTCAGTACAAACAAGCAATATGTTTGTATTCTGGCATGAAGTGCATTTATGAGTAGCATTTAGTCGCTCCCTGTAACTTCTGAGACCAATAGTTTCCATTAGAGCTGACTATACATTTCTTCAATAGTGGAGCTACAAAGGTTTACCCCTTTATAAATAAGCAGAGCAGTTCTGGCCACACCAAGATAAGACCTCTGAGATGTTTCAGACCGATAGGCCACCTGGGTTACTCTAGGACTGCTGTAGCTTCTACATTTACCTTCCCATTTGCTATTGCACTACCACACAGTTGAATATATAGAGTAGTTGCACCTGGCTTTACAAAGCAGGACTTCACAACACTTAGGTATATAACTTCACAGTACTCTCCAGTGAAGGACTTTTTACCTTAGCTATGCCATTTGGGGTGGGTGCGTGTGTGTGTGTGTGGGAATAATATTACCCCAATGTCCATCTGACCCATCTGATTTTCAAAATCCTACACAAACAGAATAGTGCAAAAAACCATGTACATAATTAAGTTGATAGGTATTCATTTATCACATCCAAATAAGCATGCTCATTTCTGCATGTAACAGGCAAACTCGAACTCCCAGAGTAATAAACAGAACTTAATATTCAGATTACTTTTTCTTATGTAAAGCAGTGCAGACCACTTTTTTCATTTAATGTAACACAACTACAGAAATGCACAAAACACATTTTTCACCTTTTATAATAAGCTTGAAGCTGTGCTCCCAACATTAGCAAAGATTGTGAATCTGAAACATTTTCAAGCCAAATTTAGCTGATGAATCAGTTTGTCAGCAGCAGGAAGACAATGCTTATTTAAAACAAGTTACAGTAAATTTCAGAATTTGACCTTTTTTCTCCGAACTGAGGTGAAAGTGGTGTGTTGACTGCTTAGATATTGGCTCTAGTACCAGCAAGTTCTAGTAACTACAAACACATGTAAACCACAACAGAAAGGCTGTGTTGTACTAAACTGAACTGATCTAACATCATATCTCAATGTTGATCAGTTTGACAAGACTCTCAAACTAATTTTTATCAGGAATAATAGAACTTCTAAAATGAAAAAGATGATGAGGAAAACCTGACCAAAATGATGGTTGAAACAATTTATTTATTTATTTATTTTTGTGGATCACCTCATAAGTAACTCACAGTATTGGTTATTCTCAGTATTTTGACTAAACAGGTTATTATTTTTAGTTGACCACTTCATCCTTGTCATCACAGGATTTTAAAATTTACTGAGTTATTACAGTGTACTCTTGGGATCAAAAGAGTGTTCAGTTACTAGCAAGATTAGCATGAATACACATCTGATATTTTATTTCTGAAATAAAATTCTTGGAAGATTTACTTTTGGACCAACTTTTAAACCTGTAATTCATTGATGATCAGCAGCTATAAACTATGCCTTCAAAATCAACAGCTAGCTTGTCCAAACTGTCTTGTGGAAGTTCAGGTTTATAACATTATTTGTTGCAAAAAAAAATATAAGTTGTCCAAAGCTTCACTTTTTAATCAGTTTAATTTTAGAACAAAGTACTTGCCCACTTGTTCAAATGCTGTGTTTTCTGTCTGCAGATTTTTCTTCCCATAACACTGATTGTTCTATCATTTAGCTCAGGTTCTTCTTCAATGACATCTTGTTGAACAGACATGTACATCTTTACTCATAAATGACTGTCATAGGTATTTCCAACCCTAGACTTTCCTTTGCACTCTTTCACAAGGCTGTACTCATTCACCAGTTGTTCTCTCAGTACAGAGTAAATGACAACTCTTAAGCTTAAGAAGTACTTTCATGTACCAGAAGTAAGCTTAGCTTTAGGTTTCTACAGAAATACCTGAATTCTCAAAATATGACTTAAGCTTTTTTTTATTTTTTTTAATTATTGTTGTTATTTTTCTATTATCTTGCTATAGAACCTAAATAGTTGTTAAAAGATAGGACTTCACAGAAAAGACAAATGTTTTGCTCCAGTCAGTGTTACACTTTAGTGCAAAATCATGGATACTGCAATGTTAAGGTTTACTGAGGATAGCTGTATAATTTACAGATATCTTGTCTGTAAACCCATGATTGTTCTTAAAAAAAAAAAAAAAAAAATCTCAAGAATGCTGACCACACATAGAGAAATAATAATAGTAATTTTTCAGGCTTCAGTAATTTGAAACTATAGGTTACAGTTTAAGAAATTCATATGTGAGTAATTTCTTTCATATGCGAGTAACTTCTACTGTTTTCATAATAATAATAATAATAGAGAGTTGGGAATAAATCCAAATTCCCTGATGTGAAATCTCCTGATCAAGGTCACTATTGATGTTTTAGGCAAGTGTTTGTTATACAAAACATGAGATCTAAGCTATAAATGACTGCAAAAACATGACTCTACTGACTGCTTACAGCTCCTATTAACTCCTTAGAATTAGAAGTAGTAATATTGTAATTTTAAGTCATGACTTACCTCTATAACCTACAAAGAATTGGAATCATATATATCCATCATTTGACCAATACTTTTTTTTTTTTAGTTTACAGTGTCAGAAACATATAAGACATGCTCAAGTATGGCATAATGTTAATACAAGATTTCTTGTAGAGTTCTCTCACTTGTGTCTTGTGCTCTCTAATTCCATTATCAAGACTGCTAGGGAAGCATGAAAGTTAATGGAACTTGTGTCCTAAGACTGAAAGACAGACTGATGTTTCAAATTACTGATAAAAAGTTATAAAATAATATATTATCAGACAATTTATTGTAAGAGCTACTGGGGAAAGAGCACTAAAAAGAAATTAAACCTCACAAGGATATTCCTTGCTAGTGATGGAATGTGTATTTGTAGTTCTGGCTTCTATGATTCTGTCACAGAAAAAAATATGGATGAGCACCAAGTCGTGCAACATCCGTACACAGAATACAAAGATACTGAAATGTATTTGTCATCTAAAAATCAGAAGTCCCACAGTATTACATACTAGTGTTTTAATTAATTTAGAGTCCAAGTAAACTATATACTGAAAATCAGAAAGATTAATTTTATCATTAGCATCCATGGACACCCTTCTCATCAGGATTCAGTTATCATACTGTGTACATGACCTTGTTTCATGCAGGAAAACAGGAAAAAAAAATGACATCACTAACATGTGAACTACAATAAGAAGCCACTAAGTGTTATCAAAGGAAGCATAAATAAGAGAAGTCAATATTTAAATTAAATATATATATTTCTATGCATATAGTAGACTGCAAGACCAAAAGATATATTTAGCTGTCCAAGAGATATCTGAGATAAACTACAGATAGACTTTGTACAACAGTTTTCCCTGTAAGTATAGGCTTTTTATTAATCCACCTTGTAATGTGAGGGGACTTACTTATTTAAGCTTCATGATTATTCCCCTGAAAAATATATCTAAATGCCTGTTTGATATATGTAAGCTTCTCAGAGAGGCTCTCTGACAGATACAGAAGCCAAGGCCAATCCCTGAAGAACCAATAGACAGAAACATTGTCCGAAATGGGACCCTTCTAACAAATTCACAACACTTTTCTCTATTCATTACCAAAACTTAAGAGTTATCTTTATGCATATTTAATGACTTTACAAGTGTGTTTATAAATACACTGCTTAGAAGCACAACTTTCAGATGATGATTTGTGAGGAAGGACAGTGGCACAGTAGGAACTGTGGTGGCCTGTCCACTGATGGAGGTATCAGGGAGGAAGCAGGCTGCTTATGATGAGTTTTAGGACTTGTATCAGTGTCTGAAGGTAATTGAGCATATGATACCACCAGATGGCATGCTTCAGTGAACACCCGAGGCCAGTACTGCACCAGAAGCAGACCTCTCCAGCCAGCCAGAATATTCCTAGCCTTGAGAGAACACAGCTGCAGCAGGCCATTCCCTCAGCCCAGCTGAACACAGGCCAACTCAGCTAGGTGGCTCAGAGCTGCCCAGTGCAGACTTGTCCCAGGAAGCACAAAGCACTTGGTATTTCTGGTGACACTACCAAATGCTCCGGCACATTCAAACTTCCTGCTGCAGATAGGATGGAAATATGTGCCAAACTACATGACACGATACATTCCTTTTAACAGCAAGATGGCTATTCATTTGTAATGGGAGATTAAACAGACGTAATGGTGCAATATTTTGGCATGCAAATCTAGTCCCAAATCATGTTCTGTACATAAACATGTGTTTCCAGTATGTACAGCAAGCAAAATTTCAGGAACTCGGCACTCCTGCAAAGTCCAGGATAAGCATTTGACTTTGCAAATGCCAACAGAAATTCTATAAAACTGTGACCAGAAAAACTACAAAATCATATTACACTATTGCATCTGAGCACTTCAATTACAGGAAAAAGTAGAGCTTCCCCACCTAATTACTGTTCTGAATGAAAACATGAGGTGAATCAGTAACAATAAGTGCTATCAATACTACTCAATTTTCAAAACAGAATTTCCATGGACTTCCCATGGAACAGGAGGCAATATTTAAAATACATACCATGACACAGCACTGAAGAAGTTTCCTTTACTCTCTGACATAACACTAAAAAAGTATATAAAATGTTAAATCAATTTTACATCTCACAACAAAGTAGCTCAAGGTGTTAAAATGAGTACTTCAAAGACACAGAGGTAATCTAAATAACTCAATTCATGCCTGATCACTTGAGGTTTACATTCTTGTATTCTATTCACCCAGAGATTAGAAAATAACAGAAATTATTATCCTTGAATTTTAAAGTTCTCTTTTTTGCTGCATAGCATGGACATTTTACAGTTAACAGTGCCCAGAAGATATGAAAAAGGACTCTCCACGGGTGGAATCATCACGCTTTAAGGCAAACATTCACATCTCTAACCAGTCAATCAACATTATATCTTGTACTTTTAATGTACAACTGCTTCAGTCCTACATTTTGAACTTTATCATTTATTACATAGTCTACATACATACTCTATATATACATACATACTCTCTACATACATATTCTCCATTTATTACATACTCTAATACTCTATTACATACTCTACAAAATTAGCAAGGACACACAGACAATCTAATCCTTCAATGACTATAAAGCAGAAAAAAAATTCCTTTCCTTGCTCCAAGACAAAATGAGAAGGCCATTTTAAGACTTTCCTCCATGCATTTTTTAAATTTTACTTAAATTCAAAATAAGTTTGTCTACTACAAGTTTTAAAACTAAATGTGATCCATTCTCTAATGTGCATTTTTTAGAAACACATCTGCTTTAACAGAACATTTTTAGCACCCAATATTTATCACCCCCTGAAGGGATTTATGCGTCTTGTACTTAGTAATACTTACAACTGTTGCAAATGAAATAAATGGGATTTTTTGCAGTTTCCTCGAGCAGTATTTATGCGACATTTTTTTTACACCTTCTTCTGCTCTTCTGCAACCTTTTAAACTGTGAACATTGATCACTAAGAACTCTTCCAGTATCGATTTCACAGATTAAAGAACAAGTCTTTTAGTCTTTCTACTAAATGTCAACATTTAGTCTTCCTACAGTATTTCACAGCCAAAGACTGAACTAATCTCTCTCAAATTGGGAACTCATGAGTAGTTAACTTTTTTCTCCTCTGACTCCCTAAGTCCTCTCTAGAGTCAATGCTTTCCCCAGTCAAGGATCCAGGAGCTTTCTGAATATATGGCCTGCACTTCTTGTTTCTAGATGCATCATTTTGACTTTGGTTAGACTAAATCATATTTTGCCCGCATAAATACATATTACCAGCCAGTCCAGGTTATTCCCAGGACTACTCTGTTTTGCCACTCTAAAAAATGAGTTATCAACTGTAACTTTCATGGGCACTGATTTGGAAACTTAAAGTCAGGCTACTATGTAAAATATAAAATATGAGTGTTTCCTTAAGCAGGGGTGTTTCAACAGAAACAGCGCAAATGAATAATGATTCAAGTTAGTTCTCTTTGCAGTGTGACTTTTCACAGTCTTTTAATCCAGTTGATGCATTTTTCTTCAAATTTTTATTCCTGATGTGGGAGCTAAACTTTTGTTTAGAATTTCACCAGGGACTTCTTCACATCTGCTATCAAAGCCTGGCTCAACTTTATCAGATAACTTTAAAATACTTGAGAGGGTATACACAACATATATAAATATTTAAAGATGAGGTACATAGGAAGTGTTAGTCAATATACTTAAATGGAAAAATATGTCCGATCAAGCAAAAACTTATTTTTATTATTATTATTACTATAAGCATTCAACTCTTATACTGTACAACTAACTCCTGGCTTTTTCATATGTGTTCAGCTGTGATGGTGAAGGGACATATTAAAAACACAGAACCACATGTAATGGGTCTGGCTGAGCTGCTTTTCCCCATCCAGCCCTTATGCTGCAGTACTGGGAGCTGGAGGGTGTTGA
>WTSP01011450.1:38946-59948 GCA_025331215.1 Actenoides lindsayi
CGCGAGAAGGAGAGAGGAAGGTGTGGAGAGTCGAGGGAAGGGGAAGCGGGGGTGGGTGGGGGAGGAGAAAGGGAAGGGCAAAGCAACATAACAATTAACTCACAAGATGTCCTTTCTTTTCATTTCCCAGAAATTCTACAAACTTCACGTAAAATCCCATTTTCACTCTAAGCTTGAAATTCTAATTCTAGCTGCAGCAGATGTGATTCAGTAATGCTGTCTTCCTCAAGTGGAAGATGGAACCACAACCACTGCAGTGAGTACAGACATATACATTCAATTATAGGGGTAACTAGAGAGGATAAAAGACAGATTAGATCCTCCCTGTAGAATACATACCCTGCCAGAGAAGCTGAAGTTGGGGAAGAGGTGGTAGGAGTTAACTACTAGCTGGATCCCAAACTCTCTCTTTTTGACAGTTCAAAACATAAATCTGTTTAAGTAACATAATATTACCTAAACACTGATACACACATATTAACAGAAGCGTCCAGCTATTTCAGTCATTTAAAAACTTTTCCGTGGGTGCTCTGAGAAAATGTTGCTTTTCCTTTCATTTACATACCACCACCCACGGGAGAAAGAAAAAAAAAAAACAAACAAAACACAATGATCAAAAAAACCTCACAGTGTCAAATACCAAAAATTTAGCATAACCATATTCAAACAATTTCATAAATCTGGTACTGATCAAACTCTATTCAAGACATTTTCCTCTGCAGCATACTGAAAAAATGAAAACTTTCCTAACATAGGAAAACTGTATGTGCTACAATCACTGTAAAACATGTCCAATTTATTTTTGGAAAAAAGGTCACCTTCAGCAAACACTGCTTATCTTTTAAAGGCCATGGGTTTTAATGGTATGCTTAGTCACATCATTATGGCCTTAGTTCAAAGAGCCAAAACCATCTACGGGCAGGCCACCCCACAGACACTGTGTCAGTCAGAGCTGGGAGTGGTGCACAACACCCAAGGCAGCCGAGTGCCCCTCAGCCCTCCCTACACTCTAAGAAATCAGCTATGGGCAGATGGATCAGTGAATTATCCAGAATTTTATCTTGTTAACCAAAAACTGTATCCATTCTGAGACTTTTTTTAACTCACATTTACATTTGCCAAGTGTTCAGATGATGTTTTGAAGCTCCGTATGTCCATCAAGATGACTTTTTTAATGAAGTTTTGACTAAATCAGATCAGCCAGTTAGACTCTGAGAAAATTCATTGCTTTTGTAATTTAAGACACACTCCAAATGCTTGATTTTGTAACTTAACTGTCATTTTAAACCTAAATCCAAGAACATGTATTTAACATGTAAAGAAATTAATTTGATAAAGCAAAATCAGTTGTTGGAAAACTTAGGAAGAAGTATTTTCTAACTATCAATTGCAGTTTTGCAACGGTTTTGCATAAAACCCAAACAAAACATTGTGTTTATTCAGCTGTTAAAGTTTTAGCTTTATACTTCATATGCGGTTACATTGCCAGGGATTAACACTACTTATTCAACATAGTTCTTTTAACACATTTACCACAACATCTTCTCAGTTAGTATGTTGAGCTGGTAGTAAGGGCTAATTAAAACACCTTTGAACATCAGTTGATACCATCCAGTTAATCACTTACTCAGTTTAGAATCAATGTCAACCTCATTTTAGATTCTCGATGTTCCACTGGCATAAAACTTTTAAACTATATTTTTTTACCATTGAACACATCAAAATAAATGGTTCTGCTTATTATTATTAAAGATTTCTGGGGTAAGGGACAGAAACAGCCACCATTCTTTTGCTGAAACCATGAAAGACTTTCATTAATGACCAAGAAAAAATTGTTAGAACCAGAATAAATAATGCAGAAGTCAGAGTTTCCAAAATGTAAACATTTAACAGAGAGTATAATGTTTCTTTGTTAAAAATGCTAAATTTTTAAGCTACAATTAAAAATACTTATATATTCAACTGTGACATTAAAAAAACCCAGTATTTTAAAAGAACTGAAATGGAAAAGGAGATGCAACCTTCTGTCCTTTCCCAGTCCATGGCTAAATTTGGAATTCCCAACACAGATGGTAAAGAATATGAAATACAAGGAAGGTCTTCTGGGTTTGTTATTCACCTGTCTCTTTTTGCACCACCAAACTCTTTATTTCCTCAATTACTACTGCCAAAATCGGTAAAATGACATCCCTCTACTGCTACTGTTATTTCATTTGATCTTGATATCATGAACAAGAATGCAATCATGATAATGAACCAATTATTTTTATACAATATAGCAATCAAAAAGCCTACTACTCCCTCCCTTTTCTTATGATAATACCTTAACATTCGGGTTTTATTTAATCTTCAATTGCTCGCATGCAATTATTATCATTATCATTTTACTTAGTTTTTATGTCTTATTTCTAAAAGAATTTTTAAAATATTAAAAAAAGAGAAAAATACCTAAGTTTAAGCATATAACGTTTGCAATATTTTACAGGATTTACTGGTATGAATTTTGAATGAACGTACATCTGTTAGGACAAGTGTTAATAATGCAACAGCTACATCATCATATGCACAGCGTATTTTATACAGTTTATATAAAAACAGTGCTAAGGATGTGTGAGAGGACAATTTCTTTTTAGTAGGTTTAGTAGGTGGTAGACAATCCATCTATACCTGCCTTCCAAGGGACTTTTTTGCCCATTATTCTTGTAGTTTTCATAAAATTTTGCCCAGTAATTCTTATATTAAACCGAATACTTTGGGAAAAAATTGTTTCCACTCTTTTGATTATGGAAATTAAGTGTCCAAGTTATTGTGAGGTCAGATCTGTTGCATGCAGTGGAAAAGCAAATCAATTAGAACCAAGTATGCAAAAGTGACTTGAATAGGTTTTCACTCACTGAAATATAATTAATACAAAACTGTTACCCTAGTCAGACTATTGGCTCTGTTAAAATAGTGGCTCCACAAAATACCCACGGTTTTGTCCCCAGAGATCACAAACTGACAAAAATCATGCTATTTTGGAGAAAAGAATACTCATTTCCTGGTCAGAAGTTAAATCTTTCCAACTTTGATTATTGTAGGATGTATGCTCAAACTCTATGTACATATAAGTTGCAGAAGAAAAGAACTGGTTTTTGCTATCATGATTTTTTTATTTTTCAGTTAAAGCAAAGTCTGTCTTTGACTCAATTATGATGAACTGCACAGTTTTACAATCTATTTTTTACTTCAGACACAACTTAAGTGCACAGGAGCAAGTTAGCTATTATTGCCTACAGACAGTTTTCTTTACTCAGACATATTTATAACTGGAACAAAACCATAAACCTGAAACACTCTACATTTAATTTAGACAAATTGCAGTTTACTGTTACCTATGTAAGAATCATGTCTGCTATCTTAAGTCTACTTGTAGAACTGCTTTGTGCAGGTTGTAGCCCTATTTGTAAATCATGTTGCAGTTAAGCAAAGCTATTGCTAATGATTTAAACAAAGTCTCAAATTTTCTGTAAGATGTATCAAAGAGTTGATAGGAAAGAGACTAATTAATATACCATAGAGTTCCTCCCTGTCTAAAAGGTCATAAGTAATAGAAACTACACACACCTTTCTGTCACAGTAAACATTCATTCCCCACTGCTAGCAAGGCACTTCTCAACCATCATGATTCCATAGCATGCTAAATCAATACCACGGGGACAGGTAACTCCTGTGCAGCGACTTCAGAAGAAATCCATAAATAAGCATATAAAAAGTCAGAAGGCAAAAATTAAACAAATTATGCATACAAGTTCCTCTAATGATTCACTAAGGAGAGGGTACTCATGGATGGTGTGTTGTTCTGGGCCCCCCACCATAAGACAGACATTGAGGTGCTGCAGCAAGTTCAGAGAAGAATAAGCAAGCTGGTGAAGGGTCTGGAGAACGAGGCCTATAAGGAGAGGCTGAGGGAATTGGGACTTTGGAGGTTTAGTTTGGAGGAGGGTATGGGAGACCTTATCATGCCCTACACGTACCTGAAATAAGGTTGTAGTGAGGTGGGTGGTGCCTTTCTTTTCAAGTACATAATGACAGCACTAGTGAAAATGGCCTGAAGTTGCACCAGGGGAGGTTTAGATTGGATATTAGGAATAATTTCTTTGCTGAAAGAGCAGTCAGGTGCTGGAGCAGGCTGGCCAGGGAGATGGCGCAGTCACCATCCCTGAAGGTGTTCAAAAACCATGTAGATGAGGCACTTCAGGACATGCTCTAGTGGGATGGTAAGGTGGATTTTTGTGGTTTCATTTGGTTTTGATGGTTGGGCATGGTGATCTTAGAGGTCTTTTCCAACTGTGACAATTCTGTTATTCTGTGATGATCTAAACTTTGTACAACCAATAGTAAATTCAATATTAATATCTCTGTATATCAAAGTATATACAATGATAATAATATTTTAATGGCTCACTCCATTTCAAAATTTACCATACCCCACATGCCCCTGGATGCTTTCTAATTTCCCTGAATAGCTCAATATTTAACTTTCCATAGCATAATCATGTCTGGAAGGTCATTCCACACAAAAAAAATATTGCTGCCAGGCATTTGTTTTGAACTTACCTCCTCCCATTCTTTTTTCTATTTATGCCATCTGATCACATTACTTACATCAATCTCAAAGTTATAATTTAAGAGGACATTCCTTTGAATTATGGCTTAATCTTGACTGAACATTTCCAAATATATTGAAAAAGATTTTTATTTTCAGTCTGAAGGTATTAAAAAAAAATTAAAATTAAACCCCATCTGTTACCTGCCAGCCATTACTACTCAAAATTATTAAGACTAAATCTTTACAGAGGCTTATTCAAACCAACCAACTTTTTGACAAATTAATTGGCCCAAACAACTAATTGATATAAATGTAAGGCATACTAAGTACAGCACACTGGCAGCAAAAAATGAACAGGACAGACAGAGTGATTTTCCATTTACACAATCACACCTCCAAGTTTCCTTAGCTAAAATAAATATTCCAGCTAAACAGGAAAAAATTATAAGTATTATAATTTTCTTCTGCTCCATTGGTGCTGTTCCAATTTCTGCTTTGGAGTTCAGGAAAATCCTCAGCCTTATTACTAATGTAGCCTTCCTCTTCTGTCTTATGAAGAACACAAAAGAGCAGAATAAGTTAAATACTAACATGATAGACCACAATAAGGACCACTTTTTTCCTTAGTTGCACCTGTATTTGCCTACATACACTGAGAAAATTCTGGGATTATACCTAATCTCCTTTGAGATCTTCCTACCCTGTTGTCGCTTGCACATCTAAAAGCAAACAAGAAAGAGATAAATCAACATCAGAAAACTTATATATAGTCAAAACTTCACACAAATAATTTTTTTATGTAATCTAGATCTTATTGTACAAAGTGTTTCTCTATACATTTAAACTGTAACATTATGGTTTTATATTGACTACTGTAAAAACAGTACTGGGTCCAGTCTTGTTCAACATCTTCATCAATGACCTGGAAGAAGGGACAGAGTGTACCCTCAGCAAGTTTGATGATGACACAAAACTGGGAGAAGTGGCTGATACACCAGAAGGCTGTGCTGCCATTCAGTGAGACCTGGACAGGCTGGAGACTTGTGTGGAGAACCTAATGAAGTTCAACAAGGGCAAGTATAGAGTCCTGTACCTGGGGAGAAATAAACCCATGCATCAACACAGGTCAGGGCCTGGTCTGCTCAGAAGCAGCTCCATGGAGAAGGACCTGGAAGTCCTACTGCACAAGTTAGCCATGAGCCAGTAGTGTGCCCTTGTGGTCAAGAAGTCAAATAGTGCCTTGGGATGCATTAAGAAGATTGTGACCAGCAAGTCAAGGGAGATTCTCCTCCCACTCTACTCTGCCCTAGTGAGGCCAAATCTGGAGTACTGTGCCCAGTTCTGGGCTTCCCCGTTCAAAAGAGACAGGGAACTACTGGAAAGAGCCCAACAGAGGGCTACAAACATAATGAGGGTCTGGAACATCTCTCTTACAAGGAAAGACTGAGAGACCTGGGGCTGTTTAGCCTGGAGAAGAGAACATTGAGAGGAGATCTTATCAGTACTTATAAATAGCTAAAGGGCAGGTATCAAGTGGTATAAAGGGCCAGTCTCTTTTGAGTGGTGCCCAGTGATAGGACATGGAGCAATAGACACAAACTGGAACACAGGAAGTTGCACCTGAACATGAGGAAAAACTTTACTGTGAGGGTGACAGAGCCTGAAGCTGGCTGCCCAGTGTTGTAGAGTGTCCTTCTCTGGAGGCTTTCAAAACCCTCCTGGACACTTTCCTGTGCAACTTGCTCTAGTTAAGCCTGCTTTGGCAGAGGAGTTGGACTAGATGATCTCCAGAAGTCCCTTTCTACCCCTACCGTTCTGTGATTATGTAAAAGAACTGTAGTAACAAGAGACACTTGCCCTTTGCACCCTCACGAGAGAGGATAAAACTCTTGTATTTGAAAACCCACATTCCAAAACAATTTTACTTTTTTCTTCATGAGGAAAGTTTACAATAAGGAGCTGTCTGGTATTGTCAGAAAGCAATGCCCAAGTTGGGCACTTGAAGCAAGAAGCCCATTGTAAAACAGAATGGAATATCCTTTTGCAGTTCATTTTAGTTTATTGGCAGTATGAGTTTGGTACCTCCATTCAGCAATAAATAACTCTCCATAATATAAGAAAGTGGAAATTTATATTAATGTGTTTTTGCTTCTTCAAACTAACACATTGTACTGGTTTAGGCTGGGGTAGAGTTAATTTTCCTCACGGTAGCTCATATGGGTCTATGTTTTGGATCCCAGATGAAAACAGTGTTGACAACAGAGGGATGTTTTAGCTATTGCTGAGCAGTGCTCACACAGCACCAAGGCCTTTTCTGCTTCTCACACTGCCCTGCCAGTGAGGTGGCTGGAGGTGCACAAGAAACTGGGAGAGGACATAGCTGTGACAGCTGGCCTCAACTAACCAAAGGGATACTCTATACCATACATTATCATTTTCAGTAATAAAAAAATGGGGTATGAAGGAGGGTGGGCAGATGTTTGGAGTGATGGTGTTTGTCTTCCCAAGTAACCGCTATGTGTGGAGCCTGGCTTCCCCAGATGGAGGTGGCTAACACCTGCCTGATGATTTCCTCATTTTGCTTTGCTTGTGTGTGTGGCTTTTGCTTTACCTATTAAACTGTCTCTACCTCAATGCAGAAGTTTTCTGTTGCCCTTCTGATTCTCTCTCTCTGTGGGTGGGGTAAGCAAGTAACTTGTGTGAGGCAGAGCTCTCCCTCAGGATTAAACCATGACCCACACTTACTCTAATTCAGAGAATTTTAGACCAAGCTGTATGGGTGCAGTTAGAAACTCTAATAAGCAGACATTTAGATGAGGCAGTAGGGGGGGGGAATCTCATCCACATGTGAATGTTTATTTTTTTGTCCACAAAAATAGCAGCCATGTAGACATCCCAAGAGTTTCACACAAGTACCAAAAAATAGATGAGTTGAGTAACGTGCACAGTAGAATGGTCAAAAGAAACAAATTTCTTCTAGGTTGAACCTCTGAACTGTTTAAAATTAAGCCAATTTCAGCTTAATTTGATAAAGCAAGTTTATCATGAGTCTGATGCTTTCCATTCAGCTTACAGCAAATTCTTATAGCTTGAAAAATGGATTTATAATAAAATGCTGACAAGCCCTTACCACATAAAATAGTTTCTGCTAGAGGCTGGATTGCCTATTCTTGACATTTGAAAATAAATGAATTTACATTTAAGGAATGAGATACAGTTCACATTCAGTAACTATAACTCTTTATGGCTTTTTCTATTTGATAGATGTGAAATAAATAGCAACAAGACAAAGTTCAGGTTCTTCTCCCTTAGATTATAGAATCATTTGGGTTGGAAGGGACCTTTAAAGGTCATCTAATCCAACCCTCACTACAGTGAGCAGGGACTTCTTTAACTAGATCAGGTTGTTAAAAAAAAAAAAAAAAAAAGAAGCACACACAAAACCAGCAAACATACAAAGTTATAAACAACAGAGCTTACAAGCCCATTGGAAGAATGATTTTTGCAATTAAATCCAATATGAAGTATGAAGTCACATCTTAAACTCCTAATTTTGCATATGTAATCCCATCTTAAAACTATGTTTCTCAGATATGTTAGTAGTCCAAATCCACTCTGGATCTTTTATTTCCTTATTGTGTCTTTTCTGACATTTACACGTATCTAATAATCCCATCAGCAAATACACTTTTTATTGTAACACAGGATGAAGGGGTATTTTTACAACTGTACATTTTCTAATCACAGATATAACAGAATAGAATAATAAAGAGCTCAGAAATACCAATTTTACAAAGATGCTTACATTAAATAAATAAATTTAAATCACAGAATTCCCACAATAGCTATACACACTTTGGCACCGGAAGGTTTTCTTTAGATTTACTTAAATGGTTCGTGACTTCTTGGGTACAAGCAGACTTTTGTATCGACAAAGCTGCTGCCATACCTAAGCATCTTTAAATTACATTAAAATGAAAAATAATATAAATATAAAAAAAAACCCCACAGTATAAAATATTCTGTTTTGTAGAGATACCAGTTCATCTTAAAGAGAAATAGTAACAGATGGTAGGGCAGATCATAGAATCCTTCAGGTTGGAAAAGACCTTTGGGTTCATTGAGTCTAACCATTAACCCTACTCTACAAAGTTCACCCCTAAACCATATCCCCCAACACCACATCTAAACAACCCTTAAACACATCCAGGGATGGTGACTCAACCACCTCCCTGGGCAGCAGATTCCAATATTTCACTACTCTTTCTGTGAAGAATTTTTTTCCTAGTGTCCAGTCTAAACCTACCTTGTTTCAGCTTGAGGCCATTCCCTCTGGTTCTGTCACTAATTACCTGAGAGAAGAGACCAGCACCAGCCTCTCTACAATGTCTTTCAGGTAATTGTAGAGAATGATAAGGTCTCCCCTCAGCCTCCTCTTCCTCAAACTAATTCTTAATCTATTAGCTGACAAATAATCACGTAGATGATACTCAGTATTTTTACTTCAACGTGGTATTTTTTTCCTTTCCTAGTGGATTGCTTTGTTACCTTTTGTATGTAGAAGTCTGTGCTGTGTCTGTATGTATTGTGAGGTGGGAATGATGATTTAGGTTTGGGGAAAAAAAAGTAGCAAGGCAGCAAATACAGTTCTGAGCTGGAAGGAAGGTAGAAAAAATGAGACTGTAAAAGAAGTTTGCAGTGAGAAACAGAAGAGTGACCCAATTTACATTGAGAAATGTACAAGGAGGAACAGGATTAGTAAGAAGGAATAATGTGAAAGCAGCAACTTCAGCATTATTTGCTCAATTTTATATGATATTAGAGTGAATAATAAGCAATCCAAAAGCTTACACAAATACAGGGAATAATGAATAATTTGCCTTCAAAGTATCTTTTTAACAGCTGACCTATTTCTATTCCACAAGACTTGGTCTTCTGTAAATACTCTACTCGTTACATGAGAACAATGTCACAGAACTTTTTTTTTTTTTCATGTATTTTATTTTTAATTAGTATTTAAACCTTACATTGTTATTTATCATCATGGATTTTCATTTTGTTTTTCACATGGTCATGGAAAGTTTGGCTGTGACTACATGAGTTTTCAAACAGACACTATAATATCTTTGACTTTATGATCCAGCTTCTCCTAGGTATCTTAAGCCACTAGTTATGAATGGCGGAATCCTCTCCCAGTAATTCCTGTGGTGGTTTTGTTTTGTTGTTTGGGTTTTTTTTTCATTTTTTCCATGTTTTCTTCATTCACATTCCTCATAACTGTTTTTTCTTGTTCATCCCCTCCCTTTCTACCTCTTATTTATGTGACTTCTTCCCTTCTGTCCTGCTGTCTCCCGTTCTAAATATGTAACTAGAGGAAGGCTAGAAGAGCACACACTGATTGCGGTAGTGACAGTTTCTACTTTCTCTACACTTGTTCTTCTAGTTCCTAAAATTCTGTCTGCTGTGTTTGCCCACAACCTAATATTGAGCTGAAAGTTTCATTAGAGTACCTATCATAACGCCAAGATCCTGTTTGTAGTTGTTGATCATTCATCTGGAACACACCAAAGTGCATGAAGGCTCTTTTCTGCATGATTTGAGTATTGCATGTTCCAAAGTGAGAGATAGTCACATTATGACATTTTCACATCACCCTGAAAATGCAGATAAAGTGGCTGAAACTTCTATTGACTAACAATCTGTTTATAAAATATCTGAGTGGAAGAAATGCAGAACAGTGTGTCATTATAAACCTGAGTCAGAGTGACTCTGGCACTGGAGAAGAGTGGAAAAATTAATGAAATGGGTATAGTGCTGACTTCACAGGTGGGATTTCAAGGTATGCCTGTTTAAGCCAACACATTTTTCCCCACCCAAGTTGAATTTAACAATACCTCTCTGAACATAAACTGCAGATTGCTCTGACGGGATGTAATCTCAATCTGAGGAAGATTGCTGCTTGTCCTTGATAACACATTGGTTCTGTTCGGATCTCTGACATTTTACTGGCCAAAATGTGTTGGAACAAATAACCACTGCCTACATGCTGGAGAGCTTGAGCTCTTGCAGCCGATGTAGTGTTACAGCCTTTTTTCCATTTGATTATGAACGAGTTGCTACATGTTGTCTGTCCTTGGGAGCATTTTAAAAAGAAAAATTCAGTTTTCTCCTCTTCACAAAGCAGTCAGTAAACAAGACCAAAAAAGCAGTCAGAGTTATAAAATAAGCTTTAGTGCCTCTGAGCAAGAGTTTTGTAGGGGTCTTCAGGAGGACAAGTTTCAGGGAGAGGGACTTTGTTCTGCCTGACATGTATAAAAGCTTTGATAATTTCAAGAGTAGATACAGCACTTCTCAGTACATAAAAGGCATTCCTCTGAAGAAACCATGAATGTTTTGATGTATCTTTCTATTTTACAGTCAAACAATGTATAGTCTTTGAGTTACAACTAATTTTTTATTGCTGAGCATTGAGTTTGAGCAGTTTAGAAATCGCCAAGGTTACCGGAAGACCTCCAGAAAGAATATGGTATTTTTCCAGATACGGATGATCTTACTTAGATCTTACACCAGTCATTCACAGGTTTGAGGATGTGGAGTGTGGTTGTTTTTGTTTGTTTTGTCTTTTAGTATTGATGATACTATTTAAAATTCAGATATTTTAATGAAACTATATCTGTATAAATGTAGATATTTTTGTATAAAAATTATTTCATGAATCCTCAGATATTTTTACAAAGGATCAATTTCTAATTTATTTCACTATAAAATGTATTTAATTTCTGATTTATTCCTTCTGAATCAGGTACAGATATCTTTAATGGCTGAATTTAACGTGTGGGTCTAACTCTTCCAAGGATATTTGGTCACACAAAAGTATAACTGCTTGAAGATAATCTGACCTGAACCAATTCAGTTCAATGAGACCTGCTTAAGTCTACTTAGAGCACCCCTTATATAAAGTGGAGAACACAGAAATATGTTCTTCAAAGTGTCTGAGGTAGGACACTCTAACATATTCTCTTCAATGGCATCATAGAATTTTTCCACTGTATGTGTAGGTAAAAGGCCTGTTTCTAGTGTGTAAGCAATATAACCTTCCTACAGATTAAATCCCATTCCTCCTTTCTGTGAAGCTTAAATAGTCATAAGGAAAAGTTCATAACCACATTCTTGATAGTGATTTTTTTTTGCATACTGAAAGGTTGCTGCCTTATTTTTACACATTCTTCTCTTTGTAGTTCTTTCTGTTTTCTCAAGCTAGGTTGTGCTTCCAACATGAGCTGTTCTTGTGCTTTCCCCAACCTCTGTAGATTGTTGGTATCATCATTAAAAAAATTATGCCCAAAACTGAAGATAATATCAAGGAAAGGTGTCACCATACAGGGTATGTTTTAGAATGTGTTTTTGTAGATCCCTTTAGATTCATTTAAATGTGATGGTCAGCATACCACATGTGATCTGTCTTAAGAAAGCTGTATCTGTAAAAATGACAGCATCTTAGCCTGCAAATTGGCTAAATTAAAAAAACCAAAACTTTTATTTGTCAGTTTCTTAAATAAGCATCAAGGATTCTATCTGTGAGTCACACTTTTTCTGCAAGAGACGATTATCACTTATTTATCACTTACGTTCACTGCTATTGGTCTTGCTAGAGGAAGCATTTGACACTAACATGACAAAAAGTCAGGTTTGTGTAGACCTCACAAGATCACTTAGTTCATGCTTGGAGGATCGATTCCTATGTTAATCCAGATAAATTTTTGCTTAATTTCTTTTCAGAAATCTCCTGTGAGGGACATCCCCTAGTCTCATGAGGAAGACTATTTCAGTATTAACCAAGGTTCCTTTTTTCCTCCCTTCCTCTCTCATGCTGCAGTTTGATATTAATACTTAATATTAATCCACTTTGGAGACAAGGAACATCTCTGTATCAAACAGCATGTTTCTCCTTGGTCTTTTCTAAAGTAGTGAAAAAGGCTTAAATTTAAGGATTGTCTTAACTAGGATTTCTGATGATATTTGCTGTAGAAATTATTTTCTACTCTCTCATTTAGTCTTTTGAAATATTTGCTGGAAAGCAGTATTATCAGAAGAAGCAGATGATTGCACCTGGATCTCCATATTGCCTGTGGCTTTATTCTTCCCTTTCCAGTCTGTGAAGGGATTAGACACTGGGTTTTAATAATGAGAGAGAGGAATGATGATGCATAGAGCTCATGTTATATATTGACCTTTCTTCTCCTTTTGATGCCATGTCTAACTTGGTCTGTGGATGTCTACTACTCTTGTCATTTGCACCCTTTGTCACAACTTTAAGTTTCTGAGCAACTCAAAAGACCTTGTTGTCATTCTGTTCCCACTGGCCTAAGTGACTTTGTTAATGTTTTCTGATGTACATTGATTATAATTTCTTGAGAAGAAAGGTGAAACTTGATTTTTGGACCTAGCTGCTCTCTGCCTTAGGCTTCTATTAAAAAAAACTAAAAATAAAATTAAAAAAAAAATTAAAAAAATTAAGAATTAAGAATCTGTGTACACTTCATAGCTCTCAAACTCTGCATTTCTTCTTGGTATCTTCACATACCCTATAGTCAGATTAGCTCCAGGCTATGTACAACTGTCCTGTCTTGGAAGGGAAAGAGTAGGGATATTTCTAGAATGGCTTGTTTTTAGGTCTGTTGGGGCTTTTTAAGATATTTCTATTTATGCAACATTTGTTTTATTGGGTCTAGAGCATTGAATGCATATAACCATTAAATGTCTCTTGTTTTCCAGTGTTCTGGATGTATTAAAATACCAATGCTGCTGAAGCTTGGCTGAATGAAAAGTCATTTTCTGGAAGAATTAAAAGAATAACTGTTAGGTTTCTTTTCTGTCACTTTGTGTTACTGAATTCTGTCTCTGAAGAGTGTTCTATAGGTTTACATATTTTCAAGATAAGAAGGTCAGCCACCACTCAAAATGCATATTGAAAAATATGTGCACTGAATATATCAGTTACATTTTTTAATAACTCAGATTAAATTCATTCTTTCATCCTAAAATGAATGTTGCATTATCATTTGTGCACTAAGCATATTGTATCGGCCTGGTATGTATTGGGTTGTACTTTAATTTAGTTATATTAGGAGACATTTAAATCTTTGGTCAGGTATAGTTACCAGTCATGGTCTCACAGAACTTAGTAAACCTCAGGTATATTCAGAATGAGGTTTGTGCTGGTGCAGTCTGGAATTCTGGATTCAAGCTTCCTTTCAGTTTACTGGCTTCGTGTTTTTGGCAGTAAGTATCCTGTCAGCTCTCTCTAGACAAAATTAGGTCAAAACAGGCCTTGTGATGAAATATATTGTTATGTCTGGAATGTAGAAGCTTTTCCTGCCAAAAAAAGTGTTTGGACACTTGCTGTGGTAGTTGCCCTTGTAAAACTGGAAGCTGCTCATTAAGCATTTGACCCAGTGTGGTAGGTTAGCCCTGGCTAAGGGCCAAACTTCCACCCAGCTGCTTCCTCACTGCCTTGCCTCAATAGGTGGGAGGAGGAGAGATCAGGACAGGGAGACCATTTACCAATTGCCACTGTGGGCAAAGCAGACTCAGCTTGAGGAACATTAGTTGAATACATTGCTAATTAAAATGCCACCTCCTTCTTTCTCCTCATTCTCTGACCTGGATGTTGTCTCTGCTGTTTCTCACTCCTTTTGTTTCCTCTTCGTCTGTCTGTGCAGCTTTTTTTATCCTTTCTTAAATATGCTTTAACAGAGGCATGATTGATGGGTACAGCTATGTCCTGCAGTGGAATGGGGCTGTTGGATGTGGTTGGAACCAGCTGTAACTGTCCATGATGGCAACAGGGCACTGTGCAGCCCCATCCCAACAACACTGGGACACGGACATACTGTACTCTTGGAATACAGTGTCTGCTGTGTTGTGAAAAATCCCAGCTTTTCAGGAGCAAGAAGACACCTTTTGATACAACCTAACCTCTTGGTACAAAGCTCCAAATTTAAACATTACATCCTCCATGAAAATAACATTTTGCTTCTTCACTTGGTGGATTCAAAGGTAACAAGTAACTGGCTAGCTACCGACCTGAGCATGTAGAAATGGTGGTGTTTTCACTCTGTGAGCTTGTGGTGCGAAGAAGACTGCACGCTCTGTGGTATTTCCTTTTAGGTTTTTTTTTAAAGCTTTTTTTTAAAGTTTGTGCAGCTTTTATGTCAGAGAAAAGAAAATCTTGATTCTGTTTGTAAAAACTGAGCAATAGTAAACTCTTGCTATTCCTCAACATACAGGCTATAAATTGATCTAGAAGGTTTCATTATCTTTAATATCTTCATCAATGATCTGGATAAGAGGATCAAGGGCACCCTCAGCAAGTTTGCTGATAATATGAAGCTGGGCAGGCATGTAGATACGATTTAGGGTAGGAAGGCTCTGCAGAAGTATCTGGACAGGTTGGATCAACGGGCTGAGGCCAACTGTATGAAGTTTAACAAGGCCAAGTGCTGGGTCCTGCACTTGGGGCACAACAACCCCAGGCAACACTACAGGCTTGGGGAGGAGTTGCTGGAAAGCTGCTTGGTGGAAAAGGACCTGGGGGTATTGGCTGACAGTCGACTGAACATGAGCCAGGAGTGTGCCCAGGTGGCCAAGAAGGCCAGTGGCATCCTGGCTTGTATCAGGAATAGCGTGGTCAGCAGGGGAAGGGAAGTGATCGTGCCTCTGTCTAGGCACTGGTGGGGCTGCACCTTTACTACTGTTTTCCATTTTAGTCCCCTCACTCCAAGAAAGACATTGAGGTGTTAGAGCTCATCCAAAGGGCAACAACATTGGTGAAGTGTCTAGAGAACAAGCCTTATGAGGAGCAGCTAAGGGAACTGGAGTTGCTTAGCCTGGAGAAAATGAGGCTGGGGGAAGACCTTAGTGTTTTCTCCAACTATCTGAAAGGAGGTTGTAGTGAGGTGGGTGTTGATCTCTTCTCCCAGGTAACAAGCGATAGGGCAAGATAACCTCAAGCTGTGCCAGGGGAGGTTTAGATTGTATATTAAGAAAAATTTCTTCACTGAAAGGGTTGTTAAGGACTGGAACAGGCTGCCTAGGGAAGAAGTCACCATCTCTAGGGGTGACACATAGATGAGGTGCTTAGAGCCACAGTTTAGTGGTGGGATTGGCAGTGTTAGGTTAATGGTTGGACCAAGGATCTTAAAAGGTCTTTTCCAACTGAAACAATTCTATGATACTAATGAGGAGATGCAGAGAGGGCTACTGAGAGGTGAGTTGGGTGCTGTCCTGGTTTGAATTAGAATAGAATAATTCTGTTCAGTGATTTTAGTTTTCATTTCCTGAATCTAGTTCCTGTCTGCTGCTGAACTGAACTTCCCGAAACTAGCCTGCCACCCCCATCTCCCACTGAGTCACCTCTACTGGCCTCCCAGGCATGAGGGAGCAGGCAGGAACTGGATTCAGGAACACATGGACTAGGATCAAAGGCAGAACAGAGAGAGGCCTCTTGGGCTGCCAGCCATGGAAGAAGAGAGATTGACCTCTGTGATCCTGCAACTTTATATTGAATACAATGTATATGGGATGGAATACCTCACTGGTTAGTTTAGGGTCACCCGTACCATCTGCTCCTCCCCACAGGTGCAGCCTTTTATTCTTTGCACCCCCCAGCCAGTACACAAGATCCAGCAGTGACCTTGGTCTGCACACAAACCCTCGGTAGTAACTCCAAACATGGGGTGTTATCACTGCTCGAAGCAGACACTGCCTGTGAGAACAGGCTGCTAATTTCAGACAGTGCAGTTCAGTAGAAGAGACTGAGCTGAAAAGTAAAATCACTGAACAACATTAGTTCTGTTCTCACTCAAACCATGACAGGTGTCCTGGCACAGACTCAAGCAGAGGCTGCACAGCCACTAAATGGCACCTGTTGTGATTCTCTCCAAGCCAACACATCCACTTGCCTGGACAGCTTCCCTCCAACACTCCCTCCATCTCTCAACATCAGATGGAATTCCTCTCTGTGACCATATTTGGTCTCCTGCCTGTTCCTGGGATCACATGGGGGCAGACACCTGGGAAAAGTGCAGAGGGAATGTGATGGTAGTGAAATAAGCAGCTACTGAGATGGTAGACCTGTGTGTGAGGATTGAGGTAAAGTTACCTCACTGTGCTAAGCCTGGATTACAGCAAGATGTTGCGTGGGGATTATCAGACATATAACTGTTCATCAAACACCACAGGAGCACCAGGTGTGGTACCAGAACTCAGATTTCCTCTTCCTCAGTTTCACCATTTGAATATTCAAAAAAAAGTTTCATTTTCATTTTTACAGTGTTGGCCAAATTCTTACTTTCTGTAACAAAGATATGGATAGGATAAAGTTTATTTAACTTAAAATATATAGTTTAAGCACATATGTGCTCAGTGAAGCTTAAGGTCTTTGGACAGTTAGGGGAGCAGGACTCTGCAGCAGCTTTGACCCGTGCCACACAGTTTCCTCATGTTCCTCCCAGTGTAGCTCATGCTCCAATGTCACAGCACAAACACCTACATGTGGTATTTTTACCTATTTACCTACCTTTACCATTGTGTCTACTGTCTCTAGGTTCTCCTCAATGTTGAGGGTGTTAAGAGCCCCTGCTGGCAAGTTAGCTTTGGACTAAAGATCAGGCCAAGGAGGTGGGCTGAGCTGACATAAATGATTTTACATTCCTAAACAATGTGCTGGACAAAACTCACTACTGCCACAGCTAGAGAACCAGGAAAAGAAAGTCAGGAACCTAAGGACTCTTTCCTCAATTCAATTGTACTAGGACAGCTAAAGCCATTGTTTTTCCTGCTGACATAAACAATTTCACCTTCTTAAACCACACATTGAACAAATCTCACTCCTGCACCAGCTGGTGAACAAAGAAAAGTAAGTCAGGGACCTAAGGACATCCTTCCCCAACCCAGCTTGTGCTAAGACAGCTGCCACCACTGTCCTCACTGTATTATCCCAGTGCCCCACCATCTCCTTGCTCCAAGTGGCAACAGGAACAGTGCAAACACCTGAGGAATAAAGTGACTCAACCAGCCCACAGTAGAGGGAGGCAGAACTGGTCTTCATGTCAGGCTTCTAACCATAATGACTTGTTCTGTTGGGAGATATCATAAGGGTGCCTGCTGAGAAAAAGATCCCCACCTATTTGAGTTCATTTTCTTACAGATTTAATTACCCAGACCCCACAGAAGTACAAGAGATTACCATGACATCCTGTGACTGTACATGTTAACTCAGGCCTACGTTTCATGAAGCAATCCCAGGAGCAGAAACCCAAAGATGCCACCATGGGAACACTCACGTTGAATCAGTTTCTACAACTTTGTATCAAATATTATTGTATCCCTTTCTTTTTTGAGCCCCCTCAAGCATTCCTGTGAAAAATCAGTTATGATATAGAGTTCACATGCTCTGAGGCTGTTTGCTTCTGGGTCACCTGTGGTTAAATGGATTCAGAAGTTATTCAGGGGTCAGCTGAATACAGAGATGGTCAGAGAAGGATAGGCAGGGGGAATGCTTAATGCCTGATTTCCTTAGGAAACCAGTTTAGAAATAACTTTGCATCTAAACAAGTACTTGGGTTTTCCAAAGAGCTACGCTCCTGGGAGCATTTGGCCCAAGGTGCTGCAAAATGCTGATCTCTGCAATCAGCCAGAAAGAAGATACTGGAAGTCTCAGGATATCACCACCTACCTTTGCCCTTAATTATGTATTTTACATCACTTCTTCCTTGATACACAGTCATTATGAGCAAAGGAAGTCTGCACAAAGTGTCCATTTACATTATGCAGACTTCTCCCTCTGTAGTTTGGCTAATTGATGTGTGTCATGTTTAGATCTCCCACAGGACTCTGAATGAGGTTCAGTAAACATTAGCTATGAATTGTATTTCAAATTTTTTTCCATCACAGTGGAGCTGGCAAGAGAAAATCACAGTTGGAGGAAACTGGAAAACCAGGCTGCACAAAAGCAATGCAGCAAAGGAGCCTGATGTCTATTTGCTCTGTGAATTTTAAATGTAGCAGCACTGACAGCATTAAGCAAAGTTTAACACCTCTTGTGACCTTGCATACACACATGCAGATAATGCCTACCATGAGAGCCTGCAGACTGCAGTTACCCAGTCAACTCCTTCGGCCATCCTCAGGACATGTAGGGGAGTGCTTCACAACCATAAAGCCTTTCACAGATAATCCTACACATTCCATACTTGCAACGTGCATGCACACACCCACTCCCTCTCGCTGAACCAAGCATGGTGCGTGAGCTGTAAGGGCTCTGGGTGAGCAGATACTGTGCTGGCAAGAGTGACCTCTGGCCAAACAGACTGCTCTGGGGGAGGATTAACAATGGGATGCCCTTCTCCCCCACCTATAACTGTAGTTGATCCAAATACATCTGCTGCAGAAAGGAGTGCCTGGTGTAGGAATGTTTGTGCTTCCAAGGAATTACAAACACTTTCTAATTGTGGAAGTATTTGCAAACAGCTGTCACCTAAAGTGTAACCTCATTTCTGGTACACTAGCTTCAGACTAACACCTCCATCAGGGGCAACAACAACTGCTTCTGCGACATACCGACAGAGTCTAACATAATTAATACGAAGCAGTATGACTAATGGAATAAACATTTTATTTCAGTGAGATTACTGTGTTGACTTGATATACGTGAATTTTCCAAGGTGTTTTACCTTACAGTCTGTTGCAAGATCCTGCATTATGGAAGTTTAAGAGGGTAGACATGGCATGAACAAACACTATCTCCAGTGACAGGTCTTCCAAGTTCTGTGGTTGCTAATGAGATCATGAGAAATATGTGGGTCTGTTTTACCAACACCCCCAGACACAATCCTTGCTGCAATGCTGTTTGGTTTGACTACCTGCTATCTAGACAAAGATGCCAAATCCTTGCAGAAACTCAGTGGATGACTCAGAGAACAGTAAAACCTAAGAAGGACAGGGTCATCTTTACAAAATGATCTGAAACTACCTGTTAATGGTCACAAGACAAAAAAAATGTATTTTTGTAGAGCTAAAAACTAGGTACTATCTCTGGGCACAGAGTATAGGTTGGATCAACAGGGTGGGACACTGTCCTGTGCCACCTCATAGCTAATTCATGCCTTTCCTCACTCCAAGGAGCTACAAAGATAAGCAAAAAGGGCTCAAGAGCAACAGAAAAGCTACTGAAAAAAAGTGCAGAGGGAGAATGGGACCAACTGTGATGCAGCTCAACCCAAATACTGGTACATGAAAAAGGCATCAGATGCTAGAGAATACCTCATGCTTGCCAACAAGGATAGCTGATGAAGCAGCTAGCGGTCGAAGCTAGACAATTCTTAAGATACGGTCTGTACGTCTGCATACTACCAGTTCGGTTTACACTGGAATTCTGAAAAAAATACCACATATTTATTTCTTTCCCTCCCCTCACACCCCCCTCCCCCCCTGGATTTTTTAACAAGGATTTAGTGCCTGAGTCCAGGTTGGGGAAGCTCAGAAGACATGAACAGCAGCCAGGACTTGGTGCTGAGAATAAACACAGCATCATTACACTTTGAGAAGTCAAAAAAAACCCCAACCAAACAAACATTTTTGTAAGAGAGCCCAAGTGACAGGACAGTTGGGTGGACCTGGGGATTCACAACAGTTCAGAAGCCCTAAGGACTTATATTTTCAAAGTAGTGCACAATTTCCAGGAAGTTAAATGCATGAGGTGTCATATTTTCTAGAAGTGTGCCTGGTACCTCCTGGTAAAGTTCATCCAAACAATTTTCTAAATGGACTTGCTGCTTCTTCCCACAAATACAGCATTCTTACTTACAGACTTCACTCTGTGTCATGCAAAATGCTGCTCCCTTTCCCTTCATACAGGTTTTAGCCTGTAACCTCTAACTATAGACTGTAAACTAATGTATCCAGGATGTCCGCTTTGAAAAAAGCTTTCAGACTTTCACTGGAAGTGCCATCTTCACAAAAACCTCTATGTGGAAAACAAATCACAGATGCTTAGTTTCCTGTGGTCAGAGTAATTCATTATGTCATTCAGGCCAACTTCCCACATTGCACAGACCACTGGAAAAAAAAAAAAAATAAAAAAATCTCAGACTGACTGGAAATGTGTCACCGGTTCAGCTCTGGAACAAACCCAAACAACTCATTTTCTATTCAGTTCTACATGGTTTTATAATTATTTGAGACCTTTATGGCTACTGGGTGTTCACCCCAGCCTCGGAGACATGACAGCATCAGTTTGCATGCTAAAAAGGCAAAGGACTTACCCCAAAATGCAGAATCATAGAATCATAGAATATTAGGGGTTGGAAGGGACCTAGAAAGATCATCTAGTCCAACCCCCCTGCCAGAG
>WTSP01011450.1:60048-72646 GCA_025331215.1 Actenoides lindsayi
TGACTACTCTTTCTGTGAAAAATTTTTCCCTAATGTCCAGTCTAAACCTACCCTGTTGCAGCTTGAATCCATTCCCTTTTGTTCTGTAACTAATTACCTGTGAGAAGAGACCAGCACCAACCGCTCTACAATGCCCTTTCAGGTAGTTGTAGAGAGTGATGAGGTCTCCCCATAGCTTCCTCTTTCTCAAACTAAACAGTCCCCGCTCCTTCAATCACTCCTTGTAAGATGTATTTTCCAGGCTCTTCACCAGCTTAGTTGCCCTCCTCTGCACTCGCTCCAGCATCTCGGTATCTCTTTTGTATTGAGAAACCTGAAACTGGACATAATACTCAAGGCGTGGCCTCACCAGTGCTAAGTACAGGAGGACAATCACCTCCCTACTTCTGCTGCTCGCACTATTTCTAATACAGGCCAGGATGCCATTGGCTTTCTTGGCCACCTGGGCACACTGCTGGCTCATATTCAGCCATTTGTCAACTAGAACTCCCAGGTCCTTTTCTACCAGACAGCTTTCCAGTCACACTTCCCCAGGCCTGTAGCGTTGCATGGGGTTGTTGTGGCCCAAGTGCAGGACCCAGCACTTGGCCTTGTTGAAGCTCATACCGTTAACACTGGCCCATCGATCCAATCTACACAAGTCTCGCTGTAGATTCTCCCTATCCTCACGAAGACCAACACTCCTGCCTAACTTGGTGACATCTGTGAATGATGAGTGAATATGTTACGTGAATGAGTAAAACAATTAATGTAAAGTGAACACTATGTTACAACTATTGCAAGGTTCTGAACTATTGCAACTACTGGAAGCAAACTCAAAGGAAGAAATGAGGTTTTGTCTGTGATCCCTGTTCTTCACATGAAGAGGGGATAGGAATTTTTATTTCCAGCCTTCATAGTGATATTACTTCACTCCTATCACTATGCAGACAATTTCCATTTCTATCATTTACAGCACACTGTGCCATTTGTCTCCTTGTTACACAGTAAAATGCATCCCAATGAGATCTGTTGTTGTTTATATTGTTTGGAGGCATTTATAGCGGGGCAAACAGTGAGTGGCACCAGTGTGAAAATTTTGAAATACTACCATCCCAATTACTTTAAGAGTCAACACACACAAAGGAAAAGGGCAATCACCCAGCCTCTGTTTCAGGATTTACACAGAGCATTTTATTGCAACTGTCCTTTTCCTCTGCCTTTGCTCTACTTAACCACAATGAAGATATGAAATATTTAATTTTTTTACCTTTTCATTTCCTCACATCATTACAATTCCAGATCATTATCTAGTCTGCTTTATAGTTGGTTTTGATGCCACTGAATGCCTGTCTTCAGAAAAGCACAAGAAAAATCCTTTGGGCCTTTACCTAATGATTCTTTCACATTATACTTCAGGGACTGACACAAATGGAAAAAGTCTTGGAGATTGTCCTCTGTAAAATACCACTCATTGCATTGCAATTGGAATGTTATTTGGAATTCACCAAGGACTTGGACCATAATTTATGTTTGCCAATGTATGTTAACTAATTCTAATGACATTAAAATAAACTCCTATTTTGGTACTATCATATGGCAAGCAGAATTCATTCTTACTAGATTTTCTTTCATAGAACTTACAAAAGGATCTTATATGATTAAATTTCACAACAATATTTCATGAAAAGACCAAAACAAGCTTGTCTATAGACCATGAGAATCAGTCACTTGAACTCACTAAAGAAATAAATAACATTCAAGTATAAAAAAAGTCATGTTCTCACTAATATTTTTAAAATTTGCCTTAAGATATGGTCATTAGTAGATAAGGTACCATTACTCAATTTATATTAGGATCCCATTTCCTTCCATATTCAAAGGATTCAACAAATTACTAATTAACATTATCTACAACTATTTTTATGTTACTTGATCTTTTTAAGATCTAAAGAGTTAATGAAGAGTTAAATGTTGACATGTGGCTACACTTAGCATTAATTAGGTATGTATATGCATACACACTGATAGGGCTTAATGAAGCAGTCTCCTAACAATATTGTTATCAGGCCAAGGGCAATCTCTGTTATCATAGACCCATCAGCAGATTGCTGCAAATTTATAATTTCAATTGATGTTTATAAATTAATAAAAACACATTACAGTTGTGTCCATGTTACAGAAGTCCCAGTACACTTTGTTGTTCAATTCACATTTTGTGATATCACTTTAAAACCAAAACAGTCACTACAAAGCATCCTTAAGTTGAGCATTACCTTTCTGAGCACTTACTTCAACAAACCCTCTGTATCATCCAGAAGAAAAAATCACTACATTTTCTTTGTCACTTTTCTTAGTCATTTGACTGGTATCTGTATGTCGAGGGCTTAATGGTTTTCCTGTGCACTAAACTGAAAGTGTAAAAACCTATGTAAACCTGGAAAACATATGCTAATTAAGTGCCAAACTAAGTTATTCCAAGCCAGTAGGCTCTGTAAGAGAGCAGTCTTTTTAAACAACATACAGGGATTTGACTACAGAATTCATTAAAGTGAATGCAAGCCATACAACTAAAGTTTACTGCCGTAGAAAAAAAGTTATCTTTAGAACACATCTAACAAAATTTAAGTATGAGCTGTGGTTCCTGAATATTTTTAAATAGTCATGGGAGACAAAAACTGTTGTGAGGCTACAGCATAAAGCTGATGGAAAACCACAGAGCTTTATGATTCATGTGTCCAGCAATCATGGTAATATATTATATGCGTCTTATAAGTGTCTAATTACTGATGTTCTGTCCTTTATTCCATTTATATTCCTACCTAAACTGTCTTTAAAGTGCCTATCCACATTTGCATTTTAATGAATAATAATTGATATTTATTCAGCACATTCTATTTGCATCTCAGAGGTTCATAGACAGATTAATATTTCTTATTACCTAAAACAAACTATTCATAGGTATTCAGATTTGGGAATTACTAGCAAGCAAGACACTGTGGATAGCATAATTTGGTCAATATACTGGCCTCAGCTTCAGCTTTTGCATTACAGTAGGTGTCAGTGGTGGTTGAGGATTCGTGGACTTTAGGAAGTTGCACTGCAGTTCCAGGGAGATGAAGAATTAGGCTCCTCACTGAGATGCCTAAAGGAAAATTTCAATTTATGCCATTCTTGCTGAAGCAAATTCTGTAAATCACCCAGGAGAAATGAGCAGAAATCATTGCTTTCCTCAAAGATACTGACAGTAAAGAAAATATTGGAGTCTATTGTGATCAAAAAGGAAAAAAATAAAAAAAAAAAAGAAAGAAAAAAACCCATTATATCAGATACCTAGGCTTGTAAAAGATTATGAACCAGACTGACCAGTACATATTGTGCCTTAACCATGCAAGTCCAACTAAGAGCAGTGAAAATGCTCAGCATTAATTCCAGAAAGTGCTTTCCACCTGGGTTAGTTTAATTTTAACAGTTACAATTCAGTAGTCACTCCAGTGATTCCGTTACTTTGTTCATCATTCTTCACAATAAAAAAGTTAATAAAAACTGAACTTTACTGCTACAATAAACATGATTATATAGGTTACAGCTGTGGATATCCACAACATAAAGAAATAAACCTACAGAAGCACAGAAATGACATACGGATTTCCTGTTCACGACTCCTGAAGATCAGGTTTAAATGTCAAACTTCTATGAAGAGATTCCCCCCCAACATTATTCTCTCTTGCCCTTACATTCTTCTCAGAAAATTTATATTTCAGCATCTTAGAAAGTACTTTGTTTTCTTTTCTTATATATGTCTTCATTTCCTGGGATAATGCTGAATGTAAGCTAAACCAAACACTCATGCAATGGGCTGTGCTAAATTTTAAAACTCTGAAGCAAAGGCTGTTTTCTCTGAACACTACAGTCTTCATATTAACCTTTTATGACACACAGAATCTGTATAAAAGTAGACATAAGGTAGATACCTAAGATAGCCTCCTAGGCAATGCAACTTAAGAATGAAGTAAATCACTCTCCAGACAGACATCTAGAATAAATGAAACACACCTTAAAGTCATTCTCTGCCTCCTCCAGCTCTAAGTGGAGCTTATGCTATCTAATTCTGCTATACACACCAACACTGTAGATGAAGAAAACAGAGCTCTCCTTATGAAACGTAGTGACCAACTTTACAAATTCTGAAAGAATTAGCAATATTTACATACTCAGTTCGCAAAGTCATTCTGCCTTAGAAGACTGCAGGTAGGAGACAGCACCTTAAAACCTAAAGCCAAAAATGTAATCTAATCAAGAAAGGCATTAAAAATATTTTTAAGAAACCTGGAGAAGATGAGGAAGAGTATATATCATATGATATACCATATGATGTCCAGTGGTATAATCTCTGGGAATAAGGATCATCCAAAAAGAGCTCTACAATCAAGCCACGTCACCCCTGATTAAAGAAAATTAAGGTTCTCAAACAGCCTGCTCTAAAGATTTCCTTTAAATATAGGAACAGCGAAAGCATAGCTCTTGGCAGATTTTGGGCAATGCTGATCAAACTCAAAAGCTAGGTAAGACACAGAAGCTGATGAGGAGACTCATTACTCTTCAGTATAATGTTAAAACAACTCACAGTTCTAAATTTTTGTAACTCATCTCTATTATTACAAATCTAGGGTTGTAATTAAACACTCTTGTACCCAAATATCTTGTCTACCGATGATCCTGATAAATCATTCCACCAGACAAAGCAAGACTCAAGGAAGGACCATCAGTGCTTACCACCAAAGAGATGGTGTAAAGTTCCCACGTAGAGCTGCCTATGTGGCAATCCACTCTATCACAGCAAAGGCAAACATGAAGAGTTACTATACTGGGGCTAACTTGGTAACTGTAAGGCACTTGGGCAAGAAGAAAGATACAGAGAAAAAAGTCTACATAAGTCCCTTTTTCACTTGCTTAAGGTTTATTTTTTATTGTCTCCAAGCTGGTATATTTTGCTGGAACCTTAATTGTTAAATTTCTTACTGTTTCCCAAACTCATCAATTAGTCTTGTGAAGAGGTTGAAAACTGAAGAGATACTGACTCAAAATTTTTTGTGATGTTTAAGCATAAATTGTGTTAGCAACCTCTGGCTTACCTATGTAATTTTTGTTAAGTAAAAAGCTAACAGAAAGAAGACTTTCCATTGCAGCAAAGCATTCCTTTAAAAATCCTAGGCTATTAACAACATTAATAACTTTTCCATCTTATTTTTTAATAAGCGAGGAAATAAGTGAAGATAGGTCCATAGCATTTCAAATACTTCAAATTACATAGCTGATAATGAAAGAGATAAAAGAAAGAAGATCAGAGTACACAGCAGATTTAAAGACAGCACCTAATCATAGCATAGCACAGCATGAGATGGCCTCTGGGCTGCAAGCAGTCAGAAGCACCTTATAAAATTATTACGATGATACAGTGGAGTGCTTCTAGTTTACAAAGTAAGAGCACTAATACCGAATTAAACCCTTGCCCCATTTGATCTTAACAAAGCATTAAGGCAGGGAGATACATGATCCCCTATGGCTGGATCCCTACAGCTTCACACAGTGGTTCTGGGAAAACAGTGTCATTGCTGCAGAGTTTCCAAGGTGGGCCTGCAGCAGCTTTTTTTGATATATTGATGACTCTGCTAGCATAAGAAAGCAAGGACATACAATAAAGATAATGATATCTGAAGACCTGAAGAGAAATGCAACTTAAGATTAGTAAAGATAAGCCAAATATAACCTCATAAGCTGACAAAAGTAGTTTTAACATAGCCAGCTAAACTTGATAACCGTGAATACTAAAGAATCTAAACATTTAGATGCAAATGAACATTAAGCCTAAAAACAGTGATGAAGAAAATAGGTTAAATCACATTTTTTAAGATGTCAGCAGTTACCGAGAGACTGATTTCAAACGTACAAGACCATTATACGGCTTATTCTTTTCTACCAAAGTGGGACATAATCACTTATCTCCAGAGGAAAAACATATTTTAAAACATCACAGTTGAAATAAAGTAAATTTACCAATAAGGGGAATAACATAGGGCTAAAAAGAATATGTGATAAGAAGTATAGAGATGCAGACAGAAAGAAAACCAGGTAGATCTCAGTTGGCAAGGAAATGTAAAGGTCAACTAAGTTCACTTGAACATCCTATATCAGGCTTCCCATGTAAATACAACACTAAGAACAAAAAAGAATATTCTGCAAAAAGACCAAGGGCTATAACTGGAAATGGCAAAAATACACAAATTACATGAAGACATTTGAGCAACATAAGAATGGTCAAGAGCTCTGAGTACCCAAAAATCTGTCAGGAGCTGAGGAACATTTAAGACTGCAGAAACAGATAAGGGATGTAGTACTGAAAAGACACAAAAAGAATCAACCAATGCTAAGACAGACAAATTTATGATCTATAAATATTTTGATGTGAAGTTGCAATTAACTGCATTTGTGTTTAAAATATGAAGTACTGAAGTCCAGTCTAGAACAGTGCTGGGCAGAGAAATCCTCTTCGTATACATCAAATTCCTGTGTTTTCTTGAAGATAATAAATAAATAAATAAGAAAAAGTTGAAATATTACTTTGAAATGCCAGACACTGCAGTCTATTTCATGTTTTGTAATTGAATGGATATATACTTTAAAAATAAAACTAATTCCCTCTTCCTTTTCCTCAACTCTTCTCCTTCCCATGCACCAGAAATAAAACAAACCCCAAAGTCTTATCTACTGCATAGATCATTTCTTAAGAAAACCCCCACTTTTAAATAAGTAGTCAAAAAACCTATACATTGCTTTTATCACAAACTAGCTTTGTTTTTCCCCATTTTCTTTCATCCTTCTATATGCCATGATTTTTTTCATTTGAATGTTTGGATATTGCAACACCCTGTTTAGTGACTGACGTAACTCAAAAGCACTGAAGAACATTAAATTAATCTCACTTAAGCATTCTTTGTTTGTGCTTCATTGTACTGGAAACTTACAACCTTTTTTTCAAGCACAACAGCACTTGATCCCAACTAACATATACAAGAGATAGAGATCGTTACAACAAAAACATTTTAAACAGTTGGTTTCCACACTTTCATTCAGCCAAAATCCAGGGAAACCGCATACAAAACATGTGAACCACTTACTGAGTGAAAAAACAACAACCAGCCAAACTACAATCCCACTGATCGATAAGCATTTTAATCTAAGGATTTTTAATTCTCAAATGTTGAATTCTATCAAATGATCACATAATTCTGCAAGGTTTTGGTGTATACCCTTGTATTTAACTTCCTCCCATTTCTACTTTTGATGGCATTCACTAAAACCAAAATTGCAAAAACCTATTCATATTTCTAGTATGTTGACTTGATGTTTAACAAAAACCACCAGTAACTATTCACCTAGGCCAGTACCTGCAGATATAAAGTTAAAGGAATGTTCATCTTGGATAGTATTTGAAAAGGGAAAGCTTTCAAACAGATTTTAAAAGAAAATTAAATTTTATATTTCAGTCCATATTGCTTGCATCACTTAAAAAAAACCAAACCAACCAAACAAAAAACCAGAAAAATACACACAAAAAAAAACCCCAACACACACACACACAGCACTTCATTTATCAGGTTCTAACACTAATTTTTGAATACAAGATCTATGGGGTATTATATATATAAATATATACAAGAAAATAAATAAAAAATTAGCACCCTTCAGCCTTGGCTACAACTCAGGGAGAACAACAGTGATCACTTGCTTTTAAACCTTGTGTTTGAAGACAATATTTAGCTTCACTTTTCAATCAAGCAAACAAAGCTAAAATTTTTGTATTAAATAATCATATAACCAAGGGCGAACTCCGAAACTGCCATTTATTTTCTAAAATGCCTCCAAAAATGATATTTACAAGAATTATTTCACAGCTTTTTAGGAATATCAGATAGGATTTGTCAGGATATACGGGCATTTAAATCAAGTCCCCACTTATGAACTTGCTAAATAAATTGCCTGCTCTAAGTGGACATTTAGACCAGATTCTAGTTGAGCTTATAGAAATTCTGTTTTTAAAAGTCATGCAGTATTAGATTCTACTTACATAATAGTAAGTAAAAAAATGCTGAATGAGTGACTCAACAACACACTACAAATAGTTTGATGTACATGAGCTAGCTGATTAGTGTGAGATATGCAAAATAAAAAAAAGTTGATCAAGGGTCATTTGGTTCTATTGTTCTATTAAAAGAAATGACTGCTGAAGTTACTAGAAATTGTGACAGCACCCTATAATCTGTGCAAACAGGCCAAATGATAACTGTGACACAGCAGTGCATCTTTGCACTGACAAAGGCAAAATGACATAGAAAGACATTGCAAGGACATACCTTTTTTTAATGTCCAAAATGTCCTTTTGTGATTCCTGGATATGAATGAGTCTAGAAAGGCTGCAACTAAGGGCAAAATCCTACCTCATGCCACTGTGACTAACTAGTACAGAGGAAAAGTCCTTGTGAAGCATGATTAGGACACAAGAGTGTCACCACAGAGTGTGACAAGTCTTATACCCTACATATTCATCTCAGTGCACTATTCCAAGAGTTAAACAGTGATTTCTATCTACTCCAGCAGATACACAGGCATGTTCTGGACAGGCTGAAAACACAGAGCACGTGCACTTCTTTGCAAAAGCAGCAGGACCCAGGCTACTTCTTCATCTAATGTGCTAAACATCCAGAATTTCAGACAAAAATTTCATTACAGAGCTAACAGAGTGAGGGAACCTAAAGTTGTTACATATATATATATATAGATATGCACACACATATAAATAAGTGTATGTATCACTCAAATGTAACTTTTACCTTTGCCTTGTATAGGTCAGGTGTTCCGCCTTGATCTGAAAATAAGGATCTCGCAAACTCTATGTAAGAGTGACCAAAGTGTCTCCCAGAGGGCATCTCAAGTTCTCAGGGGCCTATTTTTATCCTGCTTGAACATCTTTGCTCTCACTTTTATTTGAAACTCAAAGTCTTTTGTTTGCCCTCTTTCTAGGGAAAGTTACACTGTTCCAAGGAGGTGTCTTCTCCAGGGGCTGTCAGGCAGGCAGCATACAGCTAAACTTGAGAGGGAAAGCATTCACCCAAACCCTCCGGACTATGGCTGATGCATCGTCAGAAAGCTATTATTCACACTTTCAATGCAGAACCAACTCATAGCTCATGTGAATAGAACAGAATAGAATAGGACCATTGCATTTGGAAGGGACCTACAATGATCATCCAGTCCAAATGTCTGACCAGCTCGGGGCTGACCAAGTTAAAGTATGTTATTAAGGGCGTTGTCAAAATGCATCTTAAAACATTAAGATGCTTGGAGCATCAAACACCTCTCTTGAAAGCCTGTTCCAGTGTTTGACGACCCTTTCAATACAGAAATGCTTGATTTAATTGAGAGTCCAAAAAACAAAACAGAAACCTTGTGGTGATAAATTAGGTACATACAATACACATGGGAATAATGAAAACATTTAGCTACCTCAAGTAAATAAAGCCTGAGGCAGTAGTTCTGCATTGACAGTTTATCATATACCTTAGTTACTGTCAAGTTTTTGTATTTGATACTGCATCATGGCATTTACACGGGCATTTCCTCCATGCCAAATATTTCTAACTCATCTTCAAACCCAAGACTATCACTAAAGCTTGGAAGGCAAAGACAATTTAGGGTCTCCTAAGGGCAACATATTCTTTCACTCTCAGCTGCTTCCTCCTCAGGAAAGCCATGTCACAAAAATCCATGTAGGTTTTTATTAGACACTACATAGATGATGCACAGTAAAACAAAGGACAACACATGTGCTGAAGCAGCTACCTAATGTCTCCTAAATTGGGGCCCTCTTCTGCAAAAGAAATTCCAGTCACAAGACATTAATGTCTCACTGGAAGTTTCTAATCCATTAAGATCTTGGCACTAACATTCAGAATCTACTGTACAAAAAGCCATATTGTGCTTTATAAGCTACTGTAAGAATTGTATTCCCCTGGAACAACAGAGATCAAAGTCCACAGTGATTCACATGAGGGCTTGCTCAAGGAGATCTGACCAGTTTTGTAAGAAGACTGAATATTTGCTAGAGGAAAGGGAAGATTGACTATGTTGTCCCAAAATATCACCTTGAACAAATCATGCTATTAGCCATAAAAAGAAGCTAATGAGCTTTAAACGGGAACCGCAAATTTTTTCAAAACCACTTCTGAATGAAGGCTAGAGTATCAAGAAGCTTTCAACTTCTATCACCCATCTCAGTCAAAACATGGTCTTGTTCTACTGTTACCTACAATAAAAACATTGTAATTGAAGTACTTGCACCACAATTCAGTTCTCCTGTATTAAAGTTTTGGCCAGAACCCCCAAAACCCATGAAGGCTTCATTGCACAACCATTGTGCACAGAGATAAATCTGATATCAAATCGGTCTTGTTGACATTGGAATCATTCTTGCAGATTCTCCTCAACACCATCTCACTTGCTTTAACAGGTTGAGTTTTTTTAAGTCTTCCAATGATGACTTCATGCATGCATTTTAAGTGGCCTAGTAACAAATTGTCATGGTAATTACCTCTCAGAAAGCAGGGAAACCACTGCACAAATATCTCACACAATGTATCTTCAAAGTAGGCTTCTGCATGTGCAGCTCTAACACCCATCTTCCATTTTCACATTATTCTTATTTACACAACAGTCATATTTTGTTTAACATTCTTAGATTAGGATCTTCTACAAGAAATGCTATGTAAAGGAATGCATGTAGAGAATTAATTAGGGCACAAGAAGAGCATATAAACCCAGATGTTTACATCTAAATCTATGTAGTTCAAGTATTAGTGAAAAATAAGCACAAAAGATTCATATTAGTACTTTGAAATTCGGGTGAGACATCTAGTGCATTTGCAATTTTTACAGTTTTTTAAACTACTGATTCCAAGAACAGAGGTTTCAACCAAGTGTTGGAAAAGTAACATTAGCTTAAAAGGCAAGGAATTTAAATGTATTATCTCTTTGTCAGAATGTAAATTTAGGCCAAATGTATTTTTCTCACCCTAGAGTAAGTCTAGAAATGCTTATTGCCCCATTTTACTCTGTGAAATTTAGCCCATAGTAATTTGCTTCTATTACAGTGAACATCTAGAATTGCTCACATATTCACTCTAGGTTACTTACCTTACTGGAATTGCTTTCAAGAATTAACTGATTAGTATGACCATACTGTCTTACTCTGGCTACAGAATTCACATACTCACCCAAACCCATTCTCCCAGTAAGAGGGTTTTTTGCTGGGCATACAAAGGACTTCATAAACAATTCACCACACATGAAAAGAAAAACAAAAAACCAAACCACCATAATGTTAATTTTCCTTATACACATTCTTGTGATTGCATGAAATTAGTGAATAATATATTAGCCTATTATTCTCAAGGAAAGAATATATGCTAACAGAGCATACTAAACAAATTCTGATCTCTGCTGGATCCACGTGATCCTACTGAGTGCACTGGAGGTGACTGAACAACCAGACATACAATTTGGCTCATGGAGGATACTCACACTGTCTAGCTAAGATATATAACATAAGTGAATCTCCTTGACAGTGCAAGCAAAGAATACCTCCATTAAAAATTGGGTTCTTGACTTCAAACGTAGTAGCTAAACTAAATAGGAGATGCAGGTGATGTGACTAGCCCCCCAAATCACTGTGGGAATAATTATTTGAGGTTGGTTATAGTCAAAAACTAAAATAAAAATTATTAGCCAACCTGAACTTATATATGCCTGTAAGGTTACTTCAGTAGTTCTGTGATGAAATTAAACCTCAGAAGAAATAATGAGTTTCAATGGCAAGACAGGACAGAGTGCTTGGATTTTATGTATTTTTTTATTTCACATGAATGAATATAATTTCTCTTCAGTTTTATCGTCCTAGTAATCTGTAACCCCATACCATGACACACACCATGTCACCACAAATAGTTGAGAGGTAACACAAAATAAATTTTACGCACAGATAACCATTCATTAATCTGTTAAATGAGAGACAACTCCTATTCACACAGATTATCTATAAGGGGGAAACTGTAAATCCTGTCTTAGAAAATGTGACACGAATTTGTCACAGGATCTGCAACAGCCCTAGACCTATCTTGTCAAAATGCCATGAGCTACTTAGAAAACTCAAGGCAATTTTCAAATACCCTAGAGCATGACTGTATCCTTATATTACTTCTCTATTAAGTGGAATCATTAGTGAGAAAGTCTTCATATACATTTAAAACTAATTTTGTAACTAATAAAAAAAATAACACAATAACATAATTTCCATTTAAAAATTCCAAATGGTTTGGTTTTTTTTTCTTTTACAGATTGCCTACCATTAAAAACATGCACAGTCCATTTACACAAAATGCTACATTATTTTAACCTATTCAGTGAAAGCACCAACAAATGTGTTGCTTATCATAGAATAGTTTCATCTGGAAGAGACCTTCAAGATCATCAAGTCCAACCTTATTCCTAGCCCTATCAAAAACCA
>WTSP01011451.1:0-17160 GCA_025331215.1 Actenoides lindsayi
GAGCTCTCGATCCCTGGGTGTAAGAAGTCAGGCAAGGAAGAGAAGAGACCAGCATGGCTGAGTCAAGGCCTGGTGGTCAAACTAAAGGGCAAGAAGGAACTGCCCAGGCAGTGGAAGCAGGGACAGGTATCCTGGGAAAGTATAGGGATGCAGCCCAGTTGTACAGAGATGGGGTCAAGAATGCAAAAGCGGAACTTGGCAAGGGGTGCGAAAAGTAATAATAAGGTTTTCCACAGGTATGTCAGCCAGGAAAGGAAGGTCAAAGAACAAATACCCTCCTTGATGAGCAAGACTGGCAAGGTGGTAACAAGAGGTGAGGGGAAGGCTGAGGTCCTCAACTTTTTTGTCTTAGTTTTAAGTGGCAACCTCTCTTCCTACACTTCACAAGGCAGGGACTGGGACAACAAAATCCCTCCCACTGTAAGACAAGACCAGGTTCATGACCACCTGAGGAACATGAACATACGCAAATCTATGGGACTTTATGGGATGTATCGCAGAGTCCTGAGGGAACTGGCTGATGTAGTTGCCAAGCCACTTTCCACAATATTTGAGAAGTCCTGGGAGTCAGGTGAAGTCTCTGGTGACTGGAAAATGGGAAACATTGCACCCATTTTTATCAAGAGTAGAAAGAAGGACCCTGGGAACTCCCAACATGTCGGCCTCACCCCTGTGCATGGGAAGATAATGGCAGAAATCCTCCTAGAAGCTGATAGGGCACATGGAGACAGGGAGGTGATTCAAGAAAGCCAGCAAAGGCTCATAATGAAAGGACAAGGAGATGTTGAAGACATCAGAGATAGGAGACTGTTGCTGGAAAGCAAATTACTGTGAGATAGCAAAAGCCAGGAACAAGACAGAGGGTACTGTGAAGATCAGGAGTGCAGTTTGAGGCTGAATTCATGACTGTAAATGCAACCAGCATAGGGAGTACCACCGTACAACGGCCCTTGTCTGTAGAGACCCTTTATGCAGCCTCTGTTCCAAAATAGTCAGCAAGATTTGAAAAAAAAAGGCATCTGATTCAGGTACACAGGTTTTTGTATCAGAGTGTATCCTGGTTTCATGCCTATTTGCTAAGCTATGACAGTAGTCAAAGTCTGCCTTCATAAAGCTGCATTGTGGTGTGTGACTCTTGCAGTGCATGGTGTTTTGCCAACTCACTGTGGGCTGCAGGTGCTGGGGTGGAGTCTGTGCTGCTGGGTTGCCTGGGCAGGAGATGTGACTTTTGTGGAAAGGGAGAACTGGGATGCATGGGGGTTTTAGGAAACTGAAATTGACTTCCTTTGAGGCAAAGATCTGTTGGATTGCCTTTATGCTTGCATTTCCTCAGCATCCTGAAAACAGAGCATAGCAGCCTGTGTATGTGCATGTATAACTACAGGTGTATACCTACAAAGCACCCCTCACCCTCACACTCAGCTGCCCTTTCAACACTTTTGTGTGCTCAGCACACTGCTTGAAGTCACTGATAAAGATGGTGTAAGAAGCTGCACAGTAACGGAGCGTACATCTGCACTGGAATTGAATAGATCTTTCTAATACTGTCTAGATGGTAGGGATGCATTATCAAACTAAATATTACATTATTCAGTAAACTACTGCAAATGTTCAGAGTCCTACATTTATGAGGAAAGATGCTGGAGATTTTTTATAACAACAAACTGGAGTGAATTGGCAAGTCCCTACACTATACTGTGGCTAGACTGCCACTTTTTCTGTTCATAGCCTGGGCTAACAGAAAGTTGTATGGGAGTAGAGAATATTCTAAATTGAAGGATTTGAGCATTGTAGGGGGTCAGAGTGTATTAACTGGAGCAGCAGCAGCTTGTGCTTGGATTATACTGACCTGTGCACGGTGCTGCTCGTTGGCTTGGGGCAGGAAGAGGACTAACTTCTGTCCAGCTGAATGACACTGTAGACAATTCAGCAACAGAACTGCAAGAACTTACCTTTAGCTGATTAGATGCATTAGCAAAATGATTTGAGATCTTGCATTTAGAAAGTCTGATTTTGCATTTTAGTGTTAGGATCTAAGAAGAGCCCAAACATGCTCCTCTGGCTGATAATACCTTTCTTTGTGTCTACTGAAATGGATACCACATGGTAGAAACCACATGGTTTCTAGTGTAACTGTTCTTTTAAGAGGTTCATGAGGGTAGGCTCCATGCTGTGGACTGGCAAAGAGGGACAGAGAATCTTGTATACATGAGGTAATTTTACTTAGTTATTACTTCATTCCAGGGAGTCACAGGAGTATAAGCATGAAGCTGTAATTTGTACTGTCTTACGCTGTGATAACAAGGGGTTACAAAGGAAGTTTGTGGCATGGGACAGAAACATATCCTGACCTTCCAGACTCTTAAGCAGCACCCAGACTGATGCACCACCCTTACGCTGAAAATTGATGAGCACAGTGGGTGAAATGAAACATAGGAAATTTTATTCAAAATGGAATAATGTTCACATGTAAGGTATCGTATACGTTTTCCTTGATCGGACTGATGGTCATGAGGTTGTGCTAATATTGCAAGTATGCTAATCTCTGCCTTACTGTCCTTCCACCTCTATCCTACAGTATGTCCCTAGACACCTGGAGTATGATCAGGATCTCCTGCAGCATTTATAATGGAGTGACCTGTTGTCCAGCCAGCACTTGTGAGAGGCCAGGTGCACCATCACTGCAGCCCATTGTCCACCCTATATGTGGCACAGGGGTCTGGTAAGCTCAGCTGTGCACACAAAGCTGTTAGAAGATATACGTCTTCCTTCTCACCCTCAGCTGTATCAAGAGAAACAAGACATTTCAAAACATAGGCACACATGAGCTAGTGGATAAATGTAAGTCTTTTGAGTCTTTGCTTTTGGTTAGAGCTTAACCAATAATTTAGCCTTGCATTCTCACTCTTTTTTTTTTTTTTTTTAATGCCTGTTCTGAAAGGGCTTAAGAAACAGTCTTTAATTAACCAGTAAATAGAGTCTCTTGCCACTGAGGAGGAGATTTAGAAGATCCCTTTAATTACTGGAACCAGATTCAAGTCTGATTGCAAATACCGGTTTGCTCTCTGTTCAAGTGAAGTGAGGTGCTGGTAAAGTGTTACAAAAAGCTTTCATTTGCATCACCCCTCCACTCCAACTGAAGCTGCTATTACATAAGGGGAGGACTTGTTTAAATCCACATATCCATGTAGTTCTGTTGTTTTAAGTGGAAAGGCTGGTGAAATTGGATTCACATAATGGCTCATGAAATTTAAAGCAGTCTTCTCATGGCTATTTTCTCCCTGTTACATGATTAATACCTCACAGTGTGTCTTTATGGTCCAACTGCACAAGCCAGAAGATGACCAAGAACCTTGCCATATTAAATGGGTGCTCTAGGTCAAGGTTTATAAGTAGTTCCAAGAACTTCCTAACAGAAAACGTTTTTTCTAGGACTCTGGATGGTGAGATGCTTGTCATGTCTTCTAAGTAAGCACTGAAGGCTGTCAATGTATTGCTGTTTTCCTCCCATGCTTTGGTCCCCCTGCTTAGGTATATAAAATCATGTTAACACTGGTTCTCTCAATGCCCCTCCTTTTTGGAACCATGTGGTTTAAATTTTGCTTACTTGCTTACTGCGAAACAAGTCTTCTCTGCCCAACAGCATAAGGAAGTCACAAGTCATTAACAGCTTATGTTGAAGTACCTGGTGGGAATATGCACTCTGCCTACAATGATACATTTTCTTAAGGTAAGGAAATATTATGTATCAAATGCTGCAAAATAAGAGTGATGACTGAGTTAGGGAGATAGGTGTAGGACTTTGTCCTGTCCCAAAAAATCATTTACAGTTGCCTGGAGAAAGTCCAAACTGGTATAAAATACTTCCATTTTAAACATCCCCCTCCAGCAGCAGCTTCACTGGAGTATCTTGCTCTCAAAGCCAGAAGCTGTTGTTAGAACAGGTTTGACCAGTTACTGCAATTCAGAGAGCAGTTTAAATAGTTATGTACTAGCATTGCTAGATTAATGTGTGTGAAAATATCCCTATTGCTCCAGTCACCACCACAATGTGCTAGGATGAACCTTTACCTCTGTTTCAAGAGTAATTGAGCAGCTTTGGTGCCTGGAGTTGGCCCAGTCACTGCATCAGCAGCAGTAGTGCCCACATCTCTAATTCTACAAGCATGGGATGGAGAAGAGTTCAGGGAGCAGAAGGAAATTGTTTAACTGGAACATCTGTGAAAGAACATGATGAGGTCCTGTGGCTCTTTCTTCAGGGGAGTGCTCTCTCCCCTGTTTTTTCTCTTTCTGTTGCTTCAGGGCATATGTCAGCCAGCTCTGCTTTTTGATTTAATGTGAAAACAGCCAGTAAATAATGAGCTGTGGAGGAGAAGGCTTTCAGCTCTTACTAATGGACAGATTATGGAAGAAAAAGACAGTATCAATGGGTATTGTTGGACAGGAAAGGAACAGAGGGAGGCATTCAGTAAATGGTGGGGAACAACACAAACAGAAAAGATCCAGGCCTCCTGGCTTCGCATCATAACTAGAATTAATGGTTGCAGTATCTCTAGCTATTATTAAACACAATAAAAGCAAAATGTAACTTATTACTGTTGTAATGCCATATGCCAGATATCCCACCCCACACAATAAGATCTGCCTGGTGCATAAAGATGTTCAAATGCGGACCAAAAGGTGATTCCTACACCCCAAGCAAGATGTGCATCATGGGAAATGAACAAGTGTTCTCAGATGCCAGAGTGTAAGGAAACAGTAGAAAGATCATGTGGAGATATGTTTTAGTGCCTCTGCCATTATGCTGCTGCTGCAGAGTTATGGATGCCAGGCCAGGGCTATTGATTCTTAAATGCTCATTCTGAGACTTACTGCCACGTTTCCAGATCTTTTATTCTCCTTAGCAGGACAATGGGAACGTCCTATTTTCCTTCTTTCTCCAAAATCTGCTCAGAACCAGCTAGTGTGAAAGCAGGTCAGAGAATACATCAGTGTCTGATTTGGCTTGCCATCCAGATTGCTGCAATGGTGTCTGTCACTAATTTTATCTCAGAAATCTCTACAACAGCTCTTGATGTTTTACTATTATCCCAGGCCTCATATTGCAAGTGTTGATGAGAACTTTGGTTTCAAAAGAATTATGATAGAGTTTTCACTGAAGGAAGAGGAAAAAGTTAACAGCTGAAGCTGATTCTCTTACACAAAACAATAGTAGGAAGTTTGGTGGCTTAAGCTCAGGGTTCATAGATCTCTGGCCATTGTTTGAAGGCCATTGACTGATGGCCTTTGTTTCTCACATGTGAGCTGAAAATGGGTTTCTCAGTAGGCTGGTGTGAATATTGCAGAACTTCATGAGTGTTCTCAAACTGAGTATGTGAAGAAGCCACTGGAGATAACAGGTTACTCTACATCAGCTGGTCTGCAGCCAGCTCCTGCTCAATGAAAAGGGTGAGGTGGTTTGAAATTGTATGCCCTTCTACAAGAAATGGGTGGACCAGGCTGCATTTTCCAAGTGATATTGGGGGTTCAAAACACACATGAAGAGGCATTTTCTATAGGAAGTAATTGATGACTACTAGCTTGTATTCAATGTCTACATGTTATGCATCCTTCTCCACAGTAGCCACAGAAGTATAAAACAAAGTGCAGACAGTGCTAATGGCTATGGCATCTGTGCTGTGGTGTGTTGCTCATGTGAAGGGATCCATAGTAGTGGGACCTAAAGTAATTACTGCTTAAGGTATATTTCTCTTGGCTAGAGGGAAGATGAGTGCTTTCGGGGCCGTTAGTGCAGTTTACTATGAGAATATCATAACAGCATTCACTACCATGCGTACTTCTGTCTTAGTAGTGTAGTGGATGATAATAGCCTTTAAACATGCCACAGAGAGAAAAATACAAAGGGTTCCTCAGTTCTTTGAATATTTAAGAAAATTGTAAATATTTTCATTTTAAAAATTTGCTCTTGATCACCCCTACCCTAATGGTCATCAGGCTGGCTAGATCCACAATTAGTCTTTCATCTCTATAATACGCTGTTGTCCTGAAGCAAAACTTAAGTTGCTCAGTAATGTCAGGAGAACTACACTAAAATAAACATCCACTTCTGATGTAATTCCTCTGAGGCTTTCCTTTGTGTGCAAAATATTCAAAGTCCAGCTGAAGGTTGGGGTAACTTCTTCAGGCAGTGGCTTTTTCTTTCCTGCTAGGAAAAGATGATTATCAGGATTATCACTCCAAGGGACAAGGCGATGATTCTACTCTCACTTCCACTAGCCTGCATCAGGACTAATTCTTCTGACTTGAAAGGTGTAGCTGCTGTGAGGGAAGAATGTGGGTGAAAAGGTGCTCATAAAGCTGCAACAGCATTTTGATGCCGATTAGCCCTGTTAAACACCAGAAATCTGCTGTTGCCAGCAAGTGGCTCTCTAGAATTAGTGAGGGTGCTCTGAGCACAGCAACAATCAAGAGTTCACTTGCACCAGTGTCAGGCTTTTAAAAGGATATTTGATGGAATATGTAGCAGAGTCTCTCCCTGCTTGTCATGTATTGCCTTTAGAACACCCATATATTCTGTTTTGCTTATATTTTTCTCAAGCACTGATCTTTATGGTGGAGTTTAACATTCCACTTCCTATCTTACTTCCATCCTGCTGAATACAGTTTCAAATAACTGGAGCCACTTGTCTTTCATGATCAAAGTGAGAGAGAGAGAGAGACCTGTGTTCTGAAGCTTTCTTGGCAACATGTCAAGAACAAACCCTTCCTGTGTGTAATATACAATAATATGAGTTGTTGCATGGACTGTTTGTTTGAAGAAAGGGTAACCACGTACATTTTAGGAAGGTCTTTTAGGAAGGTCTTGAGACATATAGTTTAAGGAATACAGGGACAAATAAAATCAGACACAGAGACATTTAGCTTTGTACAGGGAAACAACAGAAATTCATGGACTGTAAAGTCAGATAGGGCCTTATGATCTTGTCATTTGACTGGCCATATAATTTAGGCTGCAGAGTGTAATTTAGTATTTCTTGAAGTGAGAATTACTCGTGCCCTTCATGAGCTTTCCTGATCAGTGATAATTGCTGAGTAATTTATTTAAACTCAATGGCAAACAAATAAAATACAGAGTAAATTTGCCAGTTATTTTCCTGATTTCATATGCTGTGGGGTCATTGACCTGCAAACTCCTTTATCACCCCTGTGTTGTGAGAAGAACTCAAGGGCTGAAGTCATGGTGCCCCCTGAGTCTCAAGAAAATCTACAGGTCAATAACCTTTTATTTCTGACCTTTTAACTGGCTCTAGTGGGCCATGAAGACCTAAATGCCAGCTCTTTCAGATTCCTGGGAAGCTTCAAGCCACTTGAATCTAATTCTCTCTGAGAGTTTTGCTCTCATATATTCAGGTCACTGATATTGCAAAAGCAACTTGCAGCCATGTGTGAGGGGGAAACTTGGGGGCATCCAGTGTTTTGCAGCTAGTGCTACATGATGGATTCAGAACAGTCATGTAGCTCAGGAATTACACTTCTGCCTGGAAGTAACTCATAGCTATGTCTCACCTAAGTGTGCCTTTCCAAGCAGAAGGACAGTGATGCAGAATCCTCATGTGTTTTATCCGAATGAGGCCAATCAATCCACCGGTCACACAAGAGCTTCTGTCCCTGTAAAGTCCTATCAGACCTTACAGTCTATGAATCTCTGTTGTTTCTCCAGCAATGCTAAGTCTCTCTGCATCTGCTGTTTTCTCCATTATAAACTACACTTCTTGCTTTTTAGTCATTCTATCTTTCAGCTTCTTTCTGAGAAGGGCTTGTCTAATTATACTAAAGTCAAGTGGCTATTCTCCTAACTGCTGTATTAATTTCTATTCTGTAGGCTTTCCAAAAGTGTTATAAATTCCCTCAGGGCCATTTTAAAGACAGCTTCAAGACATGTTGACTTTGAGAGATGGAGGGTGAAACTCTGTGTTCATCATGACCAGTGTGCAGCTGTTCTGCTGCTGGAGGGGGAGATGAATTCTATGAGACTTTTCTCCTGTTCACTTTTTTGAACACATGCATACAGATGCACATACACACACATCCATACTTTGAATGGAGAAATACTGTCATAGACAGTCATATTCTTTTATTCTGCTTTCCTCCACTATCAGTTAAAGCAACCATTATTTTGCTGTGTGGTACTGGTCTCCCTCCTGTCTCCCAGAGAAGGGAAGATCCCATGGACACGGCAGCACCTGCTTACACTGATTGGTCCTGGTGACTTCCCATGCAAGATTGTGCTGGAATATCACACATTTGAGGACTTTCCTCAAGACCAGTTCTACCAGTCACAGATACTGTGAGCCTTGCTGGCATTGTGGCTCAAGATTGCTCTACAGGGGCCAATGCACTTGTGTGCATTCAAGTGGATCACAGGTAATTTCTAAGTGCCTTCATCAGTGTTGGTGTGTAGGGTTGTTTCAGACCAAATCAGCTTCTGGCCTACAGTCCTTTGTTGGCTGCTCTGGAAGGCCTTCTCCTCTTTCAATATAAATGTGTGTGAGGTACCATGCTGTCACCCTTGTACCCACGAGGTCTTTCCTTAAAATAGAGAAGTTAAATCCCACATGCATATTTAAAAGGTGATGTCTCCCTTATCTTTGTACTTCAAGTAAGTTGGCATGTGTGTTGAGCTGAGTTCTGGACGATCAGAAAGTTATTTTTACCACCTAACGAGGCTATGGGATGTCTGTCATTGGATGTTTTTCAGAACAGGTTAGACAAACATCTGTCAGGAATGGTTTAGGTAGAGCTGATCTTGCCTTGGGGCAGGGGAACAGAGGAGGTGACCCCTTGCAGTCCTTTCCAGCCCTATTTTGTACAATTCTCTGCCTCCTTACTTGAATGCAGTCAGCGTCCAATTTGTGCAGAACAATTCACATGTTCAGTATGGCAGAAAAGACTGAATTCCCTGGGCACCAGCAGCTTTTATTCTTCTTTTATTCTGTTTTGGGTGCACTGTGGGGCTCAGCGCTTGATGCTGCTCTGGCAGGAGGTTTGTTCAGTGTGGTTGCTGCCTTCAGTGCAGTCATTCCTGACAGCTTGTATGGGAAAAGGCAGTCAGCTTCACCAGAGCTGTTAGGAGCCTGGGGTCAGAATGACAAGTCCACATACTGCAAAATTGTCTGCTGTGGTTATCTGGGGACTCGCTGGTTGCAAGGCTTGAGCGGCCCAAGTTTCTAGGGTCACAGTTCTGGGTTCTGGGTCACTGGAGAATGTAGTAGAGTAACTAATTGATCTTTTAAGGTTTGTCTATCAGGGTCACTGGAAACCAGTTAGTTTCTAGGGAGCATTTCAGGGCCATGGGATCTTAAAGCATCTATGGCCCTTTTGTGATAGTCCATTGCACTAAAAGTCTGGAGAAGTCTCAGCTGTGACAGCTCAACCCTATATTTCCTCCCTGTTCTGAACTGGGGACAGGCTGGGACATGCTGGTGTGGGCAGCAGCCTGTTGAGTGCTGTCCAGACTTATGGGTGCAGTTCTTGGGACAACTCCAGAAATGGAAGATGATGAGACACTTGCCATCTTTATCCACCCTCTCCTTACAGGTGCACAGAGCACCACATTTAGTTTCCTTGAGGAACAAGTCTGTTTTGTTTTCAATGTTGTATCAAGGGCTGGATCTTTTTAGGAATACTCTTGAAATAAGCTGGATCTCTTCAGGATAGCCACAAAAGTGTCAAAGTAGGATAATCACTAGGTACCATTTGGTTTTGAATTTTAATATACTATGATTTTTTAAATGCAGGTAGGTATGTCTTGTACTGTCCCTGCCTGCTGGCTTTGCTGAAAGAGTCTAAACCAAATGTAAATGTAGAGCAGTCTTTCCATCAACTTTGGTGGGATGTCAGGAACATTGCTGCCTGAGACGGACTGCAGCTACATATGAAAAAGCCAGGGCTTTAACCTCAAGAGCTTGCACACAGAGTCAATGAGACTTTAGTTGCATGACAAGCTAAATGGTATCAGCAAAGTGTGAGGATAAACTGCCTGTCTCAGAGAAAGTTCTTACTAAGGCTGAGTTGGAAAATTTTTCTGTCATGAGGAACATTGTAAAATGCTTATTTGTTGAAAAGGAAATTTTCTTGAGAAACATATCAGGTCTGTCAAAGTTATGTCTAGGAAAGGCTGCTCAGAGGACTGGGACTTCAGGAGTGGATGACAGTGAAAAGTGGGAGAACGCAATGTGCGAGCACATATGTCTGACAGTACTGTATCAGACCAGAGACCCTATTTTCTGGAACTAGATGCCCACGGAAAGAATATAAGAATGGAGGACGCATAGGGTGATCCTTCTTTGCATACTCCTCATTGAAAGCAGTGGGAAGAGAGAGCAGTGGAGCACATGCAAGCCAGAGAGCAGCTCAGTGGTAAGGGCTCTCACCTGCAGCTCCCAAGTCCAGTCTCCGACTAATTATACCAAAAGCTGAAGTCTTGGCTTCCCAATAGGTCAGTGCCCTTTAGAGTGTTACTGGCAGTATAAACGTGCAATTCTAGCCTTTCATCAAATATTCATTCTGATTTAAAAAGAAAACATTTCTAAAGACATGTAGTTTCCCAGGAAGTAGGATTTGCATGCTGTGGCCAGTTCTGGCCTTGTTCCACCACTGCTGTCACATGCTGTCTGGTAAGAGTCAGAAGTATGTTTCCCACTCTGGTGCAACGGAGCTTTGTACAGCAGTGCTGTCTCTCCCTGTTTGTCTTTCCATCAGATAAGTTTCTTCCTCATTACTTTTGGGTGTGGTGGCACTGTATTAAAAGATACTATTAGCACTTTTGATACTAAGGCAGGACAGCAGTGTGATCTACCTGGGTAAGAAAATAGTACCTATTAATAACGGGTAAACGTTAAGAGCAACATCTCTCACAGTCTGAGCAAATGGGTTGCAGAGGTCTTTGATAGGTGAGAACGTAATAGGACTGGGAAATTTGGATTTCTCTTCCAAGCTCTGAGGCAAGTCCACTTGTTGCTACCTACCTCTCAGTGCTGGTCCACCAAACTCTCTGCTTCCCATCTCAGAGTCTGGTCCCTTCCTCAGGTGGTCAGAGAAGGCATTTCATTGGCGTGGTGACATATGCTGGCTGTGACAGCAAGAAACCGATTATTTTGGAACAAAGAATTCATGTGAAGTTATAGTGATATCATTTTACTACAGTAGGCTTCCTTTCTGATATCTTTTGAGTTTTTCCTCATTAATAGTTTTGTGCTACATTTTATATAACTGAAGAATGTAGCAAGAAAATATGTATCCCTTTTCCCATCCTAAATAGCCATGTTTTTTTGCTAACTTGCACTAAAATTTGATTTGTATTCAGCAGGAGAAAAACAGTTTGGAGTGCAAAACTGAAAAATTATGTCTTGCTAATCATGCAACAACATGTATCAATATATCTTCGATTTCCATCTAGCTTTAGAGTGACACCTTGAAACACAGTATTAATGAGTCTGTAGTTAATGATTTACAGTCCGCAGGTGTCATTTTTTTTTCCTGATATCAAATAATACAATAAAAAACTGTAATGGGAAAGGTTACAGTCAAAGGTATCCTTAAAATGTTTCTGCATATGTTTCTCCTTTTGATAAAATACTTCTGTTACCTAGGAGACTTCTCCCTCAATCCAGAAATGTAATACTCAGGTTTAACATAAAGTGATTGCCGAAGTGTTGCAAAGACAACACTCAGCAATACATGAAAAGCCATGAGAAATGCACATTCGAGTGTGAGAGATCTTATGAGATATATACATGTTCACACTGTATGGATGACTTATCAGAGCATTGCAGGGCTGCAGAGAGCAGGGAGGGTTAAAACAGAATCAAGAAAGCTGGTGCTTGGGTATGGCACTTTGGTGCATATTAAACCACCAAGGTTAGGAATTTAACCACAAGTTAAGTTCCACAAGTTTTATTTGCCGCATTGGGTCCAAATGAGAGCAGGAATAGAATATATGTTGAAAGAGAGTGATGTAGGGTAAGAGAAAAGGGGATTACTTGCTAAGGCCTGTGAGTCTTGATTCCTGTCTGCTTTGGTTGTAGTGGATGAGATTTCTGTCCCTGCCTTTCCAGCCACCCTCTTGTCAAAGGGTACCACATTGCACAGGCCTGCCTACTAATCGGAACTACTATCCACCTGGATTCAAGTTGCTGGGCAATCTGTGTGATCTTCTGCCTTTTCTAAAGTGATAAAATTTGAGTGAGGACTTGCAGACAGTGGGGGTTTTAACCTGTCTCAACTACTGCCATTGAAAGGAGCGAGTAATGCACGTAAAAGCCTAACACCCTCAGGCTGCCAAAAACATTAAAGCTACTTCTTTTCTGTTAAAATAGATAAATAGAATTCTATCATGTTCCCTATGGCTTCAAGTGATCAACACTGACACACTGGAGATCTACACACTTCTGAGCTGTCTATTTTATTCTGCACGGGTAAACTTGAGAAATTCCAACCCAAATTGCTTAGTCACGGCCTCTCCTGCAAGACTCACATTGCAGAGTCACCAGAAGTGACTTTGAAAGAGAAACTATTTCTGTTATTCTTGTGAAAAGCCAGTATGTTACACAGCCTGCCATTTCTTCCAGATCACCTCATATAGTTTAATATGCTACCGTGAAAATTTATACTTAGTGATGAAGATAGTACCTTGTCATTACTGGTGGAATGCAGGAAGTGCAATGACTAATCCTTTAGTCAGTCATTCTTCTACAAATTCTTCAAACCTGTAGCAATTTCCCATCATGTCATTCTTACTAAGACAGATGTGGCTGCGAGATAACCCTTGGGGAAGAAGGTAAAGTTGCAGAACAATCTTAAATGCAGAATAACCTATAGAAATTGCCTCTTAGTCATAGGTTTTCTGATTTATAATAATGGATCTTATGCATTAGATCTCATATCCTTAAGACATGAGGAATGGAAGAAATGAAAATGTAGTTTGTTTCACATGCTGGTGAGTTATGTGCTTTTAAGTGGGTTTTGCTGCTCAGTGAAACAAGTTTTCTTTGACAGATTGCTGTGCTACTGTATTTGATTTCAATTTCCCACTGAATAGCGCCAAGTGAAATCTGTTACGCTTTAAGTTGTAATATGACTTTCTCCAGCACTGTCCTCATATCAATCATCCCAAGAGTTATTTAAGCTAGATACTTAAAAATGAAATGAATACAGGGCCCATAGTTACAGGCCAAACCTTGGGCAAGTACCCTTCTGCCCTTCATACAGCACCAAGGAGAAATGGAGACTAAGAATTAAAATGATTTCAGCATAAGGACCCAACTTTTTTTTTGTGTATCACAGAGATACCCTGCTTGCTCCCAGTGAGACACCTTGTGAGGCATCTGAGACTGCATTTACCTCATTGCAGCTGAGATCATTCTTCTTTCAGAATAGAAACCTACTGCCTGGAGGAACTTGCAGATTGCCAGACTTCTTGTTAGTTCTCTTCAGATTTGTTTGTGCATCATTTTGGAGAAAGTTCAGACAACTTTTTACTAGTAGGATGCAGAAGGAAACCATTTCCATTTCAGAGAACCCAGCCTGCCTACTGCTGTAAAGGCTGGTCTTCTCACAGCTTCAGGGATGCAGAAGTGAGTGATCATAAAAGGCATGGATTGTTCTTGGCTGCTGTATGGCTTTGTTCTGTGAGGTGAATGTAGTGGAGTTTTCCCTGTAGATTTCCCTAGTCCATGATGGAAATGAAAAATGGTCAGTCAAAAATGCAGAGCTAAGGGGATCATGTTTTCCAAAGCTCTGATGGATTCTAATCACTGCAGCTCACCAGGGTAATCCTGGGGACAAACACCTCACAACCCACACGATTTGTCTCTGCTTGTCCTCTGACTCCTAGTGACCCATGGTGTGTTCAGACTGGGCTACTCTCCTCCTCCTGGGCTATACAAGAAGAGCTCCAGAAGGTTCTTTTGCACATATTATTGGATAGCTGGCTTCCCTAAGAGAAGGAAGTATCTCTAAATATGTGTATAAAATGTAGAAAAGAGCACTGGAGAGAAGGTTTTCTTACATGGAGAGTTAATATTATTTCAGTTGGTCGAGTCAGAGTGGAATTGAAAGTTTCATTTAATGGTAGTCATTCTTCCGAAATTTGCCCAAAAGTCAGTGCACAAGCCTACTGAAACAAATAATGAAGCATCTCTTGACATTTGATAACAATCACATTGAAGATCTTTGTTTTTATTTTCGTAGAACACTTTGTTTATGATTTCAAAGTGCCCTGAAATAGCTAAGGTAGAACAGAAGAGCTCTGATGGATTTTTGAAAAGGCATTTTGCTCCACATTTTTCTTTACCTTTTACCTATGACAGACTTAGCAATTTTTTATCTATGTAATACTGTAAAGCTGCCACTGGAATATTTAAAAATGTTTCCTGCAACTGTCTTATCTGCTCAGCAGTCATTATCTTCAGCCATGTTTCTTTTCCTATACTTTTTCCATTACCATATATTTTAATTTTACTTATCTCGCCCCTTCAGTGTTAGTGGAAGAATTGCTTACTTTGGAAAGGACTCCTGGCTGTCCTATATTCAGAGTGAGTTGATATAAAACTTATGTTCCACAGCTCCTTTGTTCCTCTTCTGGCCTTGTTACTTCATTGTCTGTTGAGTGAGATTATTTCCCTAATATTTGTTTTATCCACGTGATTGCTTCCTCTGAAACTTCCTGGAAAAACCTATCTATATTGTCTCCTACTATGTTGTATCATTTAAATGTGATTAACTTACTTTCTTGTATTGATCTAGTTAATACTTTGTATCTTGAGATACTCTTTTTCTTATTTGTGCAGTTCTCTATGTAAGCAGGCAGATTTATGCATTAATCATTAACAATCTCGATACATACATATTTCCCCAATATCTTGAATTATCTGTGCTATCGCAGCTCCTTCTGATGTCAAAGAAGCCTTTTGTCACCTCCCTATCAATTTGTGCCACATAGACGAGTCTTACATGTCATTTTTTACATAGTGGAGCTTTTTTGGTTTTATTTCTGTTTGGTTTGTTTTTTGCAGTGAAGCTTTTTCCATACTTTTATATTACCTACCAGTAAACATGTGATGCAGCATGACTAGGGGTTATGCAAATAAAAGAAAGGGAAGTTTACCCCAAATGATGGTTTGATTCTGTTTTTCTGATAGACCATTTATTTTTAATGATGTAAGTTTTCTAATGCATTGGTTATGTGCACAAAAAGCCATTATTACTTTGACAGTTATTCAGTCTAGAATGCTGTTTTGTTTCATTCTGTTCTGTCTTTAGCTTGTCCGTCCCACACATTTTGGGTCACATAACTTTTGGTCAAAACAGTCTAAAGAGGAGCAAACTGATTTATGACTGGGTTACATTTGGGCTCCATTGGAATCAATAGAAGTTTTGCCACTAATTCCCTGGAATTAATTGAGCTATCTACTTAAGGAGGTAATGTAGTTGATCAAAATACAGCTCTTCTCTTATGCCATTCCTCCTAAAGAATGACAAAAAGTGTCTAATTCTCTTCCTATGTATTTTGCTTTCTCTAGTAATCAGATCAAGAGATCACAGTACTTATAAAGCAACACTAATTCATGTGGACTCTGCAATACTCACAGTCTTTCACTGGCCCATGTTCTTAATTTGCATCCTTTGCTCTCTTAGAAAACATGAAGCTATCTGGAGACAACCAGAGTATCCTGCCCAGGACTAGAAGAACAAACGGATATGGTCAGACACAGCCCGTTGTGTGGTTGCACTTCAATTGAACAGTTTGTGCCTTTTAACTGTTTGTCTTTAGCAGTGAACATGACCGTCATATATAGGAGAGGGGTGGGGGAGAGTGGGGGCAGAAGCACTTACATGGGACTTCCATATTTCTGTGATGTAGCCCCAGGCAGGGGCACTGTGCCATCTGAGGCTGACTGCTGTTGGTAATGCACATGCTCCACTCTTGGTTAAAGTAAGCATAGTAAATTTTATGTGTTTAGGACGTGGGATTTCTGTGCATGGCCAAATGTGCTGTGTAACACATCTGCTAGAGGCGCAGCTCCTTCTGGATGTATTGCACAGTCTATGTGTCCAAATTGGGTGTTCAAATGGACTTTTATGTGGGCCTTTGGATCACTGGCTGAGTATGACCTGCTGTTGTGGTGGGTCTGAGGGACATGCAAAGGGGGTCAGAGACACTGTACCTGTTTTTCAACCTCTTTTAGGATGCAATTAGCTAATTCTGAATTTATCTGGTAATAGCACCTGAGTGGGTTTTGTCATTCTGGTGAAATTTCTTTGTACAGAACACAGGTAGTGTATCATGTGAATGTGACTTTATAGTACTGCTTGAAGGTAGACGTAAAAGCCCTTTGTGTAAAAAAGTCAGTGTTCAAACTACACGCTTGGCAATGGTAGTCTGGAAAAAGCTATATAATCTCCCCTCTTTACCAAACAGATTTCCTAAGAGCTGATCTGAGACCTCTAGCAGTCATTACACTGATTATTCTGCAAACTCCTACATACTTCTGTAGCTATGCTGGCTCATGTTATGGATATGGGAGTGGTGATAATTTGCAGAAGGGCAGATAAGAAAAATCTTTCCCATCTGAGGATGTTGTTCCATATGTTTTCCTCAACAACAAAGTCAGCTTGAGAAATCTCTCTTCTTCCTCAGCCATTCATTCAGTCATTCTTTCCCACTGTCCTCTGCAGCCACCACCCTTTCAGTGGTGCTGATAGAAGTGCTCATGGGACATGTTGCAAACCAGGTTACAGACAGGAGTGGGTGGCATGAGGGCACACAAGGCTGTGGCATAGCAATGGACAGCTCTTGGGAGGGTCAAGTGAGAATTTCCAAACAAGCTTTGCCAAGAAGAATGTGTGTTATGAACTACATCCTTCAGCACTTCTAATATAGCCATTCCTGTGTATACACGGCTGCATGAGCCACGGAACGAGACAGCTTTGTCTAAGAAGTGGGCAGTATACAAAAAAGACATTTTGAATAGACAACAGAAACAAAACAAATTGCATATGGACTTGGAGAAGATGACAAGGCAGAACACTGATTGTTTGCTTGGCATGGCTAGGGCTTGGGATTTATGTGAAGAAAAAAAAAAGTACTTGTGAAGAATC
>WTSP01011453.1:0-24836 GCA_025331215.1 Actenoides lindsayi
CCGCGCGCTGACAGGCGCTCACAGGTGCCGCGCTCGCCCCGAATCGCGGAGGAGCGGCCCCGCTGCCCTCCCGGCTCCGCACCGGCGGGAGGGAGGTAGCTGGAGAGGGCGGGAGGAGCGGCGGGGGAGCAGCCGGCGGCGCCGTAAGTCGGGGAGCGAGCGAGGGCGGCGTGTGCGCGGAGCGGGGCGCGCCGCCACCGCCGGGCTGCGCGGCCGGGGGCCGGCCAAGGGCCCGACACGGCGCCTCGTGCCCTGCGGAGCGGCAGCTGGGCCGCCCCGCTCCCCCTCGGGGGGGCTGGGAGGTAGATGCGAGGGAGGGAGGGGAGGCTTTTCGGGGTGGCCGGGGGAGAGTATCTATTAATCCTGGTGTTTGGCTGCTCGGGGGATTTACGCCGGAGCAGTCGCATTGCTAAGACCGTCTCGGGGAGCGTTTCTACATCACTGAAATTCCGAGCTGAAAAATCACCCCTATAATCGGTTTAAATTTTCTTCCCTGCGTATTTTGACATACCTCACTTTATGCCCTTGTCTTGGAGGCAGAAGGCAAACCTACATCGCAGGCGGAAGGCAAACCTACATCGCCCCTAAACAGAGCGGGCGTTTATTTTCGATCATATTTATTTATTTATGTATTTATGCGCGCGACGTCTCCTTTTGCTGCGCCTTTCTGCGTGGGTTTAAAACGAACGGCCGCCGCTGGCTGCACAGCTGGGGCTGGGGCGCGGGCTGCACCCCGGGCAAATACAGGGCTGGGAGAAAGGCGGCGGCCCGCGGGGATGCTGGTTGTCGAACAAAGCGTGCAAGTCGGGAAGTCAAAGGAGAATTTGTATTGGGTCGCTGGTGAAGAAATGCGGACGGCTGATTAATAAGAGGGACTCGAGGTATTTTCAGTTGAAATTAAAAAGAGACCAGAATAGAGGAAGTAATTAATTTAGGACTTGCGTCACTGTAGATTGTTGTTACGTTTTAAAAATAGGAAGAGAGCTTATTATGAAATGTTTAATGTAAGAAATATGATCCTGATCTCTTGCTTTCCTTTAGAAAATATTTGGGGGAGGGAGGCAAGGAGAGCTCCCGGGAGTGAAATTACTCATACATAGGCCATTATTTTCAGTTACATATAGGTTATAAATATGCAACATTGTTTAGCAAAGTGTAGGGGAAGTCAGAGGCTTTAAGGTATGAAAATCTAAAGCTGAACGATTCTTTATAGACGCACAGTATCAGAAATGTTACAGTCCGTGATGCTGTGGTTCAGATGTTTAGAGGCATGACAGAGATACCAAAAAAGGCATCATGATATTCAGTGCAATTCCAGGAGCAGAATTTTCTCCTTCCTTACAGAAAAGGAAAGCTCATTTCTGGAAGCAAGAAGTGACAGATGTGGCATCTCAGCAGCTGGCTAAACATAAAAGCATGTATCAGCAGGTGATCACAGTTGCAAGGATTTATTTTTAAAGTGTCTTCTACTGAAAGGGTCCAGCCTTTTTTAGCTTTAGCATTAAAGATTTACTTTAGCTCCATGGCGTGTTAAAAATAGACTTTCAGCAGAAGCGTTCAGAAAAGTAAGAGAAAACGCCTATGGCACTCCTTGCTTTGAACATTTGTTTTTTATTACAGGGTGCAGAGGAGAGGAACTGAGCAGGTTCTTCAGTTGGTAGGATAGTACTGGAGGAAAAGATTTTTCCTGGGCTCAGCATAAGACAGCGGTATCTGGGAAGGAAACAATGGGCCCTATCTCCTCCTTAGATTAAAGATAATCGTAGATACTGTTCTCCCAGGAGCACCTTGTGCATCCAGAGAAGGAAAAATCGGGCTGCAGGAACTACCCCTGTGGTTCTGCCCCTCTTCTGTGATCGGTAAAGCCAGGCAGAATTACCAGGAGGTGGCCTGGGTGAATTTTGGAAAGAGATGGCTATCACCTAAGAGGCAGCCCAGAGCCACTCTTCCCCTGAGGCAGCGTGGCTCTGCACTGTCCCTGTTTGACTGCTGTGGCTAGATGTCACATTGACTTCAAGAGGCGTCTAAAACTGTTCCAAACCACTTGTATCGGCTTTACTGTAACCAAAAGAAAGCCACGGTTCATGGCAAAACATGTTTTGTTCTCAGCTTTTCATAATTAGGTATGCTGCTTTGGTTTATAGTCTTCGAAGCGAGATTACTTCTTATAGAAGAAATTCTGGTCCTCTGCCCAAGTCTTGAGAAATAGTATGGGGTGGGAGAGGGAGCTGGCAGTTAAAAACAAACTTCTCTCTGCCATGCAGAATTTGCCATCAAGTTCTTCTTAACTTCTTGCCAATGAGGCTGTGTCCCAGAGGCTCATCAATGCTCTCTGACCAGTTCTTTCCCTCTGCTGCTTGCCCTCGCTGACAGAATTGCTGTGGATCAAGTCACTTGGTGCCCATTTTGGCATTTCACAATGCTATAAAACACCACAAGCTTTCACCCTCCTGCATGCAGATTTTACTTTGTGAAAAAAAACCCAACAAAATAAACAAACAAAATCTCCTTTTTTTTTTTTTTTTTTTTTTTTTTTTAAATCATGATCAAGGCAGAGTAAAGGTATTTTCTCAACATCTGAATGGTCATGGGGAGAACTGTCTGCCTTTCCCCAGTGGTACAGCTGACCTAATTGAGTGATCTGTGCCTAATAGGCGCAGAAATGCCGTGGTGACATGGTATCCCTACGGGTACCTCACTTACAGGGATAGCAGTCAGATGAAGGTACAGCTGGTTGTTGGTTGGGTGTTTGGGTGTTTGTGTGACAGAAACGTAAGTTCCCCAAATAAACTCAAGTCTGAACTTAAATAGGGATGTGGGGAGAATTGTATTAAGGTGTTGGATGGAGGACTGATTTTAAATTATTTCCTCTCACTGTAAAGCAGACTGGTTACTAGCTGGTGCAGATGGATGTGCTTGGATAGAGCAGCAAGAGTGGATATGAAGCACCACCTATGCAGGCGAGGGTTTTGTGTGAAGCTGGATGGCAGAATGAGGTGCAACTAGCGAGTATAAGCTCAGATAAAGCTCATGCTGAAGAAAAGAGCTATTTCTAGTGCAATGTTAAGTAAGAAAGATTTATGCATGTCATTCACAAAAATAAGCATTGCTTACAATATTTTACAGTGTTCTGTATTTACATTCATAATGTTATTGAGCAAAGAGATTAATCTAGCACAGTGATTGCTGGGGAGATGTGTGTAACAGGAGCACCTGGAACTGTCTGACAAGACCAGCTTCCTCATAGTTTAAAAGTTAAATCAAGGTGCAGTAAAAAGCTTCAGAAAACATACTGCCAACATAAAATGAGATGATTATAAACGGACAGAGTTGGCCAGGGTGATGAGATATAAATATACCTTTACTTAGGTTTCATTGACATTTATGGAGTATTCAAGTGTAGAAATGAATGTTTGTCTTAGATTCTCCCACCAGTTAAAGTCCACAAGAGCACCGTTAGCAATTTTTGTAAGCAACTGTGAGACTTTTCTTTTGAGTAGCCAGTGAACTGTTGAGTGCATTTTACTCTTTTGTTTTGTTTTGTTTGTTTGCTTTTTAAAGGGTGGAGATAAGCCATTTGCAGGCCATTTACAGGCTGAGCCTCCATTGGAGTAGCACATTTTAATACTCAAAGCTCTGAAAACGTGAAACTAAATTGTATCTTTATGACCATAGTAGCTTTTTATGTGAGACCATTTTACTGAAGTGTGTGTTTAGCAAAAGTAATTTGAAACACTGTTATACTTATCTTTGAAATTATACAAGTTGTGCAATACTCTTAAAACTTGATGACTAGTATCTCATGAATGCCAGGGATCCACATTAAGGGTTTCAACCCCCACTATGTGTGGGACAACAACATAGAACTTAACTATGTAAATGTTGCGTGAATGTTGTTTACTTGTACTGAATGACAGAAGAAAGCTCACCAAGTGTGATACACTGCTTTGATTTCTATCATCAAGGTCATCAGGGAACAAGTTAGATAAGAAATTAAATGGACTGATACAGTGAGTTATTGTGCTGGGGCTCATTCTGAACCAGCTAAGTGAACTTTTCTGTGGTTACATGTAAACAGCAGCTGACCTTCTGTAGAGATACAAGTGCTGATGATGAGCTGTGGTCACGGAAACGAGGTATGACTTGCTTAGTCAGGTCTGCGAACATGTTTAGATGCATTTAGCTGGCAATTAACTTTTTTTGAAGTCATCTGTAGAGAACTTTCTAAAAATAATCACTTCTTCATGTCTTTGGGCAGATCTAAAATGTAGGTATTGGTGTATTTTATTTATTTATTTATTTATTTATTTATTTATTATTCTGTCCCTTTGAAATACCATGTTTCAAGTCTGGTTCTCACTGTTTTACTGTAGAAATTTTGTGTGTATCTGAATATTTGTGTTGTGCCTTAAAATAAAAAGGTGTTGAGTCTTCTTTTTTAATTTTTTTTCCTCCGGTATTAGACACTGTCATAAAAATAGTATCTGAGGATTTTTTTTTCCAGTTAACTTTTTAAAAAGCCTGTAACAGTAAAGTGAAGCAAACCTAAAAAACATGTTATCAGCTTGTTATGCTCACAAAAGCAAGTATCCATAAATTGGAAAATGACTGTAGAAAATGGTGATAGATACATAAAAGCGTTATGGTCACATTATTTGTCATCTCCCTCTTGTCTCAAACAGTATGTGGGATCATAATATTACTACATTATCTTAGGATTTCCTAACTTTGCATTCTTTGACTTTGCAACCTTAGTGATCCACATGGGACATTTCTAATTATGGGGTTCAGAATTCTCAGTGATACTCTGCAAGAAAGATCAAAGGTGCTTTGCTGCCACCACCGTCAGCATCTATGAAGCATCTCTCCAAAGAGGTTGTGAAACTAGCTTTCTAGCCATTAGAGCTCTCTGTCATGCTCTTCACAAGGAGAAACCCTGATAATTTTAAGAGTATGAGTAATATTGTTTGAAATCTTTGGCAGAAAGGAGGTGGTAGACAAGGCTTGAGGCTTAAGTCTTCACTGATGAAGAGGCTGATGGATCTTGTTGCTTTGCTAAACACTTTTTCTCCTATTCTAGCAAAGCTCTTAATTAACTTTTCTCAAGCCATATGACTGGTTAGCTTCTGAGTAGTAGGGAGGTTTTTGTTTGGTTGGTCATTCTAGTGCTCAAGTGTGCAGTGATGTATGGGAACGTAATGGGGTTTGCCCCCCCCCCCCATTTACATTCTTGCCCATTTATATTGTCAAGAAGTGTATGACAACACGAATGGATTCTTCTAATTTAGAAAGCTTTTACATTTTACAAAAATCAATAATGAATTGATTTAGAAAGTTAAAAACCCCAAAATACTTATGAAACCAGAACAATCTTTGACTGTTCCTCCTCATTCTAATACTTACTAAATCTAACCTTTTAAATTGTATTAATCAAAAAACTGTAATCAGAAACAAGTTCCATTCTTTCTTCCTTCTATGGGTATCTCCAGCTCTAGTTATGTAAAGCCTAAGTCATCTGTGTTTACATACACCTTTAGCTTTTTCCCTTGGTTAATATGATTCAGTGCATACTTTGATTTAGTTTGACTTTGATTCTGCTTATTCATTAAATTGGGTAAATTAGATCTGAAACTCAGGCAAAGATTAGTCCAAGATGTGGTGGAGCTTAAGGTGAATGTTTTGGGTTGCTTCTCTCCCCTTTTCTGTGCTTAAGATGCACACCATAAATACTTGTCTTCAATGTGACAGACCACCGTTAAGGAACTACATATTGTTCAGGCACTCTGGACACTGCTTTTAATGATGAATTCTGTTGGGGAATGGTCATCAGTATTACTTTTTGCCTTTATTTTTGGATTATATGATAACCTATGTTTTGGAAAATAAAGCGTAGTTTCAGTTTGGTTCAAATTTCACTCCAGAGAATGGTTAGGCCAGTCTTCTCAATATTAAATTTTCAAATGATAGCTTAATTAATCTTAATTTTACAAGCTTCCTGTCATTTGAAGCATTAATGTGACTCATTGGTTCTTTGAGAATACATGTTTCTGTAACCACAAAGAATAAAATCAAAAGCATCTCTGACACTAAAAATTGTGTTTGCCACAATGAGAGTGAAGGAAAAAGAAAATATGGGTTCTGCCTTTCGTAATTTGATGTAAAGGCCAGATATACCATTTCTCCCCAGCACTACAGTCCTTGCAAAAGTCACTTTTCTTCAGCTTGTGCATGACTTGTCTGTATTCATTTGGAGGATGGCATGCGGCTGTGTAGTCTTTGGTGTTTCCCTTCTTTTAAGAATGCATGGCTCCTACAAATAATGTTAGGGGTTAGCCCAATTTAAGGAAGACTTGAACAGTAGGAGAGCTACATGGTGAGTGAAAGAGGGGTGAGGAAAGAATAGTGCCATTGATTGTCCTGCATGTCAGATGCAGCTCACATGTTCTTGCTCCAGATAAAAAAAATTACTGCTCTTCATCAAATTTAATCTGGTTCTTTGCTTGCTCACGGCTCTCTAGCAGGTGACCTTGGAAGAATAACAACAGTTCATATGAGGGTAAGATGCAGTGTAACTGGGGGTCTTTTCTGCTTGGGTATTTAAAAACCAGATGGGACTAGGGAGGTAAAGAATGGAGCATCACATCCACGTGTATATATGGCATACAAAATTGTATTCTACTTCAGCACAAGCATTTGGAGTGGAAAGGTGAAATGGGAGGGAGGTGATGCTCTCAACAGTTACAGTTCAGTTGCAGAGCTAACAGTATTCTCTGCCCCAAGAGATGCAACAACTGAAGAACTGTCTTTTGTGAGATTTTGTTGTTGTCATTTCATGTCTGCGTAATTCTTAATATACTAGATACCTAGGGTTTCTAATGCTACAATAGCAGAAATTTACAGCAATGTATTGGTCAGTTTGGTCAATTTACTTGCCTGGAAGTAAATCGTAAAATCTAGTCAGTTTAAAGAAAACCTTAAATGAAAAGGATGGATTTTTAACATCATCATTTCTGTTCTAACTTGTTTCTTATGATATATAAAGTAATTAGTAGTACAGGGAAGTCATACAGATTGAACAGAAAATCTAGTGTTAGTAACAAGATAGTGGACTGAGCAGACCAGTAATTTGTATGGCAGCTACTCTGTTCCTCTACGTCCTTTCCCCACTTGGATGGTATGATTTTAGTGGGGAGGGAGACTGGGGTTTTTTTCTGGTTTTGTCTATATGCACCCTCAGGCATGATGAATTCCCATCTCAGTCTCCAGAATCTTTTAGATAAGATCCACTAAGGTCAAACAGCAAAGGCAACAAAGTCATCCATTTTATGGCAGAGTGGGCTGTACAGCTCTCTTAAAAATACATATTTCTAGACCAAAAGAAGGGAAGTTACAATAGCAAGAGCCCAAGTAGGTTAGGAATCTGTAGGAGTTCCTAAAGGAATTTGTGAGGACAAAAATAAAACCCATGTCTCCAAACAAAAGTGATAAACAATTAAGTAGTTCATGTTGCAGACAGCTTTCAGATTTTTTTGTCTGAGAATTAATTTCACTTTTAGTTGCAGTTATTTTACTGTGAGACTAGAAAGGTGGATCTACTTTGGCAGAAAGATATACACTGTAAATGAGGTATTTTGTGGCATGGTATAACAGTTGGGTTGCTGGGACGTGCTCTGACAGTCTTACAGGAGGAAGAGACAGGAGTAGCATCTAATGAAGCAACAACAGAGAAGCTGGAAGCGTTTTGACCCTGCCTTTAGTAAGAACAGTATATTTGCTGAACTGTAAATCTTTCAGTGTGCTCAAATAAACTCTGAAAATACACAGATAGAATCTGCATACAACTGAAGAACCTGTAAGGAAAGAAGCAAGCTTCAATACCCAAATGAGCAATCGAAACATGAAATTAACTCCTAAAATAAACTAATTTTTCTGTATCAAGCCTGCTCACGTCTTTCTCCCTTGCATCCCTGCATAAGGGTCAATCCCTTCCCCACTTCCACTGTCCTCTATCTCCTGGCTCCACATCCCTAGTTCTTATGCAGAGGTTCTGTCCTTCCTCTGAATTTGGGCTGATGGTTATTCTTTCCTGCTGAGGAGTTTGTAGGGATATGTAAGCAGGAGGGGAGGTATTTTTAATAGTGGATTTTGGAAGATTTTAGCTGGCAGACACTGAGCTACTGAATCTTGGAAAAATTATACAATGAAAAAACCTTAAAATTGACTGTCGTGGTAATTCACAGTGACAGGAAAAGGCACATTCCCAGATACCAATTGGAATGTCAGGACTTGCTTTAAAATAACAGAAGTGCCAGAAATTTTTTTGCAAGGCTGTGGATTTTGATGGGTGGTTTATGAATAGGAATAAAGCACATTACAATAGCACAGGGAAGTAGAAATACATAATTTTGTTTTGTCTCATTAGAGAAACAATTTAACAACTTCAGTTAAAATTCTCCCACCTCTTCCTAATCCTCCCAATAAATAAACATATACAGATTGCTGCAGATGAAGGATAGAAAATGTTTGGTTTAATGGAAAGTCTGATATTTATAAAAAACTCAGAAAATGAGCTTTAAAGTGCAGGCTTCCAAGACATCTGAAGGGTAGGTGGACGTGTTAAAAAGGCATCATCAAGAAATTGTGTGTATTCTCTCTGTAATAAAACAGTGTGGTATCTGCGGAAGTAGGAGCAGCTGTCTCTGTAATTAAAGATGTTGGTCTGAAATGGTACCAGGTAATTTTTAGGTGCTCTGATTCAGTGTGTTCTTTCAGTCCGTCTGGTGAGGTAGCTGTCAGTAGTCACTGGGCTTTCTGAATTTCAAAGCTTGTAGTTCTTGGGTTAATATCCTAAGAGTACAAATGTGGTCTCAAAGTCAAGTTTTACAGTAGTAAGGATGTATAGGAGATGTAGCTTGAAAAGAAATGGTACGTATTGTAAAATGATAGTTATTGTCAAAATGAAGAACGATCTCAATTTCTCTGGAGTAAAAGTGAATGAAGTCACATCTCTTTATTTTCTTTTCTGCTTGAAGTTGTGCACTGGATCCTGCTCGGTCAGGGATTTAAGATACCCTTGTTAGAAAGTTGCACGTCAAAATGTTTAGATTTCCTTGTTTACTCTAAATATTATAAGTTGCTGTGAAAGGTGTGTCCTTCTGCTTGCACAGTGTCAGGGGTGAAACAGCTTTTAATGCCTGCAGATCTCAAACTGTGACAATTTGACAGGAAAGAATTAATTCAGTTCTTCATGCAGTATTTGAAATAGTGTCAAACAGATATCTTATGTTGGGTTTTGGTCTGTGGTTTGTTGTTTGGGTTTTTTTGGTGTTGGGTTTTGTTTGTTTGTTTTGGTTTTTTCTTTCTTTCCATTTTTTTGTGCTGAAAGACAAGAACTTTCCAAACATAACAGTCTGGATGAGAGTTCTATTTTGAGAACTTCCAGAAGATTTGTCCATTCAACTTTCATAATCATCTTGATGGCCAAGAAAACATAATCTGTGGACAAAAAGGCTCAAAAAATTTATTATGGCTTTCCCTAGATAAAAATATTTAATTCTTAAGAGAAATATCATGCATTTAGGGAAACATATTGTTCATATCTTGAATGATTAAAACGAGAACAGTCCATCAAGGAACCTGTCTGTGACAAGCTATAGGCCTTTCCTGAACTGTTACCCAGTTCTGTGTCAATATGACTCCTAGCTCTGCTAAATTGTTTGAATTAGACAATGACAGTTTTTAGTTTTGCTGTTTCTTTGATTGATTTTTAATAAAAAATCCCAAAAGAAAACCCACCACAAGCCTTGGTAAATTGTTCTTGCTGTTACAAAAAGGTACATTTTCTTTCTTACTTTGTCTAGCTTCTATCTAGGAAGCATAAGTGACAGGATCAGTCTTGTCACTCTTTTAAACTCTCTTTTACTTAGTGGCATCCTCCTGGAATTGTGGCTACCAGGACTGGAAGTGGTAATGGACAAATACAAAATTACTGGACCTTCCCTTTCCCTTGTCAGTGCCCTCTTATGCAACAGGGAATTGCAGGATGAGGTTCAGCTGATTATCTCTTCTGACCTGTAAAAATATTATTACTGTTTCTGAGCACAATCTTGCCTCCTGAAAGTGTGGTCTGTGTGATTTAGTCTTAAATTTTAATCTTGGACACATGACTTTGGCTACTGTTAAAATTCAGGTGGCTTGCTGATGTTCAGATACCAGCTAATCAAGATCACTGCCTTCTTCTCATTTTCATTATCTACCTGTTATTTTTCCTCTCCTCACCCTGATCCCTAGTATTCTGGTGCAGGTCATTTTAGGGAATTCTCCAACTGAAATGGATAAATTGAAGGCAAAGAGTTCAGAAGCATCTACTGTTGGAAATACTCTTTTGGATTTGAGTGGATGTACTGGGCAGAAGAGGAGCTGTGTATACTGGGTGTTGTACAGATCTATCCTTCCATTGCATATGCACCAGTTTTCTTATCTTGTAATCTATTTAGTAAAACAAGAGTCCTGATTCTGATCTTATTTGCAGTAGTTATAGTTTTCAATATTGATGACTAGTAAATGACAGCACCTCAGTGGAAAGGCCAAGAAGAATATTTTGGTGTCTGGAAAAAACACATAAGAAAATTTTCTATATCTTCTCTTGCATAAGAAAGGTGACTAGCAAGAGGTATAAAAGAGTTTCATTATTTATTAAGCTTAATCGAGTTCTAAAGCAACACTGAATAGTAAGTCACTGGGAACGTGTAACAGCCGAAATGCAAGGCAGATTAAGAGTCTCTCTGCATTTTTCACATATTCACAAGATTTGTTTTTAAAGTTGAGATTTCACTTTAAGATGTAATGTTCTTTCAGCCTGTGTTGACACCCTGGGTGAAACTGCCTGCCTTGTTTCAGGCAGTCTGAAATGCTCACTTTGGGAGGTGTGAACTTTCTTCATCAGCAGCCACTAACCTGGGAACCTGGTGCCTATTAGAAGTTAACCATTCTACTGCAGGGTGCTAATGTGTTGTGATTTGAGAGCTTTGGATTAATGATTAGGTGCAGATTGTTTTTCTTCTTTTCATTGTTGTTTGGGCTTTTATTCTCTACTCATGCTAAATTGTCTCTGCCTTCCTATTTTTGTTCTCACTAAAGTGAATAGAATATGGTCTTTTCAGGAATGGTAAGAGTTTAATAGCAGTGTTTGTGGCAGGATTTTTGTTTAAGAAAATTTATCTGTTTAGTTTGAATAATTGTAGAATAACTTGTATTTAGTATTCTTTGTTCTGAGAGAATACCAACAAAACATCAAAATCCCATTTTCTCCATGGATGTTGCTTACCATAAGAAGCATAGGACTACAGCAATAGGGGTGTTGAATTATTTCTAACATGGATCTTTGTAGCTGTTGGTGAAAGATTTAACAATTTCCTCCAGTAAGGATTTCCTTGGGCTCCTTCCTTGCATCCCAAGTATGTTGCCCCACTGCTTTTGCAGCCAGAAGGAGCATACCTTTGGTGAATCCAGGTAGCACCCACGTACACAGGAAAAGGAGGAATGAGAGTTTGGTAATACTGTCTTCCTTCTAGAAGTTACTGTACATGCCTTTGGCTGGGACTGTGTTTCAAAGTCTTTTGTTTATGGTATTTCTATTCCTTCCCATGTAACCTATCTCCAGAGAGTCTGTGAAATAGGCCCTACATTATCCATTAATTTTCTTCCCATCCCATCCTGAAGCAGCCACACTGAGAACGTAGATTCACTCCTCTGATGCAAGTTACTTCTTAAGTTTCTTGAGCGTACTGTCTCTGGTCATGTACTCTTCTGTAATTCAGGGAGCTGAAGTGTGTTGCTTCTCTGTGTTTCTACAGAGGCTATCTCTATTAAAAGAAACAGTTTGGACTTTTAGAAGAGAAGACAGAGCCACACTCTGCATTAAATTAATGCAATCCTGATGCATTGTTACAGTATTGTATGAGGGGATTTTTTTTTTTCTTTTTTTTTAATGTTTTAGGATTTGCACTCAAGACAAAGAAGCTGACCTCTGTTTCTGCTCCCCTTGCCTACACTAAGAGAGCAGGAATACCTGGCTACTTATCCAGAATGCAAGCCATAGAACTATCTACATCTGTTTTGTTTTCTGAGTTGGTGGTTTGTTTAGTGTGCGTGGGTTTTGTCTTGTTTGTGGTGGTTTCTTGGGTGGTTGTCTTGTTTTTGGTTTTGGTTGTTTTTGTTTGTTTGTTTGGGGTTTTGTTGGTTGGTTGGTTGGTTAGTTTGGGTTTTGTGTGTGTGTGTGTGTTCATTTGTTTTTTCTCTAGTGTTTGAGCAGAGGGTTTTTGTCAGCACTGCAGGTGTCTGTCCTGGGCTCTACAATGTATCACCTTTTCTTAAATTTCCAAAGCATGGTAAACTACACTAAACACTGTATCACTCCTCCCATAACTTGAATTCCGACTCTCTGGAGCTTGCAAGAGCCATTAGAACTTCACTTTAAAAACAGAAGTTCATCTTACTTATTAGAGGATAAAGTAAATAAATGTGCCCTTTGCACATAGGTCCCCAAATTAAGTTCTTTCTTTTTCTGCCTACACCCCGCTGCCTTCCCTACCAGCTGTATGAATTGATACATGAAAAACTTGCAACATGTGGTAACAGCTTGTTCTTGGTCCCGTTTGAGGTGCATCCATGCCCAAAGGGAGTGCTGCACCTCATTTCAGTGCTGTTAGCGCTGTATAAATAACACGTGATGACAAAGCAGAGTTCTAACAGTCTAGCAGTGTCACAATGGAGTTTAAGGCCTTGGTATATGCATGCTTTGTTTCAGAACTAGCTTCTCTCAACTCTGAAGTAATTAGTGCAACCTAGATGAAGTGCAGGTTTAGTATATTTAGCTGGTGTTGGTTCATTCAGACCTAAATGTAACTTTCTGCAACTGTTCCTCCTACCTGTCCCCCAGTACTTCGTATTATGTGAGGAGCAAAATGTCTGAGGTTTTGAAGAGGTAAGCTGAGGCATTACTGAAAAGCCAAATTGTTGTTAAATTCAAGTTGAAGTTGGCTGTCAAACACCTGGTATAGGTCTGCTGAATATCCTGGGAGTGCAGTGCCACCGCTGATCAGTCTTAATTCTATGGACAATGGTTTTGGCAATGGATTATACATTTAACAGTCAACTTCAGGATCTCTCCCCTTTATCTCCCTTGTTGGAAGTAGCGTAGGGAACACAGGGACTGGTGCTGAGGAGCATGTTTAGCAGTTGGTGTATGTAAAGGGGACCTGCAAGTGCAGGCCTCTGAGGTAGAAGGGAGAAAGGAGAGTTGAGTTGATCATGTTAGAGGTCTTTTCCAACCTAAATGATTCTATGATTCTATTTGGCCTGTGAGGGCTGCAGAGAGGTGCAGCTGGGTGTTGTCATCTGTGTTACCTATCTATCCTAGTTTCTGTTGAAATATCTGATTATTTGGGGGTTTTCGCTAATGTGGGTTTTGGAACAAACTAAATGTGACCAAGGTCCCAACATGAATCTGAAATTTGTTTTTGCTGAAGAACTGTTTATACAAATGAACACCAATTTGCATCATTAAGCACACGCTTCACTCATGCTGCTCCCCAGGACTGAACACTGAGACAGAAATTGCCTCTTGCAGTGCCTTACTTAAAAGGTGATGGCCATTAAAGTCCAACTTGTGCTTTGGCTTTTGTGTGTGTTCTTTAACAGTCTCTCTGGGGAAGCAGTAGTTGTTTTATAGCAGTCTGAGCTTGCTGTGATCCCCTTCAAAAGGGCCACTTATCTTGTATTTCTCTAGATACTAACTGGCAACTGGATATTTCCCTCCCTCTCCCTAAGCACCCCATGGATTTACAGTGTTTTAAGGTGTGTGAGAGGGTTTGTTCAGGTAGGAGAGCTCATCGTAAGAAGTTGTAACTTGTTTCTTGCCACAAAGGCAAGTTTATCGTTTTGGTTGAGGGCAGTATTACGCCACTCTGTTTGTCAGTGTCAACTTACTCCAGGATTTAAATAGACTACTCTGCAATGAGTTTGTTTGCTGGTAGTCTGTAATCCTTTCAGGCCAGCTAACATTAACGAGCGGCAGCATTACTGTGGCTGGTTTTCTTTTGATCGTGCACAGCCCTAGTCAGGAAATGGGTGAGGAGCATGAGTCATGATTACATTACCTTAATGTGACTGCCTACTAGAAGTTTTCTTTTTGCTGCCAATATGCTGTCCCTTGACACTACTTCTGAAAACAAAATGTCCGTTTTCGAGCACTTTGAAATATTGACCTTTAAACAGCGGGATTTATGTTCTCTTGCAGTCTTAAGGCAAAGTTCTAAGCAGGAACCCCTGCAGTGTGCAGAGAGAACACAAATGTCTGCAAAATGCTTTTCCAGAAAGCAGCAAAATACAGGGCTTGACTTGCAGTACATTAGGTCTGCTTGGGTTCATTGGATATTTCCCTGACCCATTTAATTATTCTGTCACGTTGCCTGCACATGCAAGCTCGAGGTCCAGTCGTCTCTGTCGTCTTGCTGTCGCCTTGCCTACCATTTGGCTTAAGCTGTATGTTAGAGCTCTACTTATCTTTTGAAATATGGCTGCGGTAATGGGAAGATAGGTGCTGAGTACTGGCTGAGGGAAAACCTTGAGTGTTGAGAAGGTAGCTTTAGTGGGATTTGAGACGGCAATATTTTGGACAGTTTAATTAAATACGTGGGGTTTAGAGTTTGAAAGAAATATCAGCTGCTATCAGTAAACTGACTTTAGCACTGAATTGCCACTGGCCCACTCTGAATGCTCAGACAGTATACCTCTGTACAAGTGCTGAGGATATTAATTTCTCTCAGATTAAACTGATTAACTCTGCCTGGTTTTAAGAGCAGTATATGAAATATGACTGTTGGCAGGGAGAGCAAATGCACTGATAGTAATTGATGTATTCCAGGAAAAAAAAGAAGTCTGATCAATTTAGTACAATCAGCTCAACAGAATTGAGCATCTGTGGCAGAGAGATCTCGGGAGGAAGCAGGGACCCCTGAGCTGCTGTCCAGCATGGTGCGTCCCTGTCAGCTGGGGCATGTTGCAGGTGTCACTGACATGCTGCAGAGCTGAGCTGGAATATGACATATCTTTTAGTTGTCACTTATTCCTCCAGATTCTTACCTCTGCTCAAATGGTGCCTTCAAATAGTGGAGTTGTTTTGTTAGGTGTATGGCATGAACTCCTAGTGAAGATGTAATTTCTACTTCTTTTCTCTCCCCCTTTTGTTTCACATAAGGGTGATGAGATAGATATTTTAATTGTATTAACAATCTACTTTGAATCGAGTATATTATAACATTTTAGAAGTCCTATATACTCCATTATTTCATCCCCATTCCTTAGAGGGCTTGAGTTGGACCAAAAAAGAAATTTAGTGAAGATTTTTTTAATCCATTGACAATTTCCTTTCTTATGTCTACCCAAACCCTATGCTCTTTGATCTCATCTTGATGACCATTCAGCTCTCTGAAGGAGGCAGAACTGCAACAGAGCAGAGGATTCATCCTTTTTTGATGTAATAAAACAAATAATTCATGTGCAGCTTTTTGTCTTTCTGTAGCTTTGTACCTCTACCTCATTGTTAGCCTTTGCATATAGAGGGCTCTTTGGCCTTCAGGTTTGTTTTAAACCTAGTTTATCAGCCACTTCAAGATGGTAAATACTTATTTCAAGTGAAATGCTTTGAGATTTGAAGGATAGGAGAACTGGTCATTATAATATGCCTATGTCACTTGTGTGTTTCAAGGAGATGGTAAAGAATATTTGACTTGGAGATGAAGGGTTTTTGAGAGTTGGAGGTGGGGGGTTCAGGGTAGGGTGTATTTTGTTTGGGTTTTTTGGATGTTGGTTTTTTTGGGGGGGGGGGGGGTGGATTGGGATATTGCAAGACACTTTTGTTTTGATTGCCTTTTGTCAGAAGCTACCAGTTAAGAAAATGTTAAGCTAGAGATACTTTAAAAAAAGTAATAATAATAACAACTTAACTATAGTTGGAAAAAATAATTTCAACAAGGAAGCAGTCTTGGGAACCCTAAGGCAGAAGCCAGTGGAGCTACCAAGCCATTTTTGCATCAGAAAGTGAACAAAATCTGGATCTAATTCTATGGACACTTTTTCCTGCAGAAGAGTTGGTTGAGAATTGTCCATCCCTTCTGCCAAAACTCCTTGCTCTCTAAGACTGATGTTTCGGGAGACATTAAACTATTCAAATGACCTGTGAAAGCTGAAGGTATCAATCTCCTAGCCTAAAAGGCTGTTTTTACACCTGCTTCCCAGTTAGTTTTCACCCAGTTCACTGTGCTGAACTGGCTTATAAGGGGTCAAGTGTGCACACACTGTAAGGGGGAAGGGGAGAATGCCTTTTTGACAGCAGCAGTTATATTGGGCTTGAAGTATCTTGAAGCACTGCCATCAGTCACCCTGCAGCTGTTGGTAAGCCTTTACTGTAAACTGAGTCAGTGGAGAGAACTGCTGCTGGGGCTGGTTTGCACTGTGGCTTGTAGATCTGCCTGCCCATGGAAGGTACAAGGAACTGCAGTGCAGAACTGGGAACCAGCAGTGAGGAATGAGGAATCCAGGGTGGGAACTTCTTAAAGCAGCTTTGAGAGCAGAGCTGGGTTGGGGAACTACACCCTCTGTGTCAAAAGAGAAAGCCATCTATGCTAACCTGATCAGAATTACAAAGGGTGTGGATTTGTAATCCACTTAAATTGATCCAGAGTGCTGGCTGACATCAAAAGGGGCAGTACTGCCTGCCTCAATCCACATCTTCCCAAGTTCTCCTACATGGCAATATACCAGCACTTAGGTGAACACGCCTTGAGCTTCGCCAGGCAGCTGCTTTGGTTAAAACCATTCCTTCCATCTACGTCAGCAGATGAGAATTCAACCGGAGCAGTTACCCAATCTTTTAGGTGGCACATAGGCTCAGTTTATAGGTTTGGGATTTTTTTTGTCCCATTTCACAATGGTTTTCCTTTGGCCTAAGAGAATTGACAGACAAGTTTTTTAAGCCTCTCTATCTTGTGGCTTATGAGTTTATGGTCCCCAGCTATTTGCACTTCTAGTCTGCCAGCTTTGTAGGAGGAAACGTGTGACTGTGCTTCAGTGCACCGTCTGCCTCCCCTAGTGCAAGCTCACCATCACTGACTGCATGACTTAAGGTGCATGACTTTGTACTGACATGTACCAGTGCCTAAATCTGTGTGGTCTTGCACTCACTCCATTTTTGAATGCCAATGATAAAACTGAACTGTATGGTATTAAATCTGTATGTATGAATGTACCAGACAGAAAAGCTAAGGAAAAAGGTAATGAAGAGGGACTTGTTTCAGTCCATGGAGCTGAACAAGGGAAGAGAGAGAGCTCATTAAGTTCCTGTCTCTGGAGAAGAAAAGAAAAAAAGTTTTATTACTCCAGAAAAGATGATACCTTTTCAAAGCTGGAAGAAAGCTGTGACTGAAACCTATTGGAAGGTGGAAAAAAAAAATTTGCTTGATGAAAAAAATGAGATTTAAGACATCCTAATGAGTGGTCAAAAGCACAACTGCAAAAAACAGGCTCTAAGGCATTTAACTTATTGCATTACAGCTAGATTTTTAAGACATTAGTCCTCTGCAGTGCCAACAAAATATATATTAAAAACATTTGGAATCTGAGTAAATTTCAGAAAGTTAACACCAAAGAGAGATGTAGTTCTATTGGAATATGCAGAGATCTTTTTATACAACATTGGGCTGCATAGTATTTTTACAAGCAACCTGCAACTAAGTGTAAAATTGTTGCAGTACAGATCTGCAGATGATGGAAATTAGTAAGGGAGTATATTGATGAGGAAGATTGAGAAATCTCAACGAAATCATTGATGACAGTGTGAGCACATTCACATAATGTTTTCTCTTTCTGAAGTATGGCTTTGGTTTGTTTTTTTTTTTTTTTTTTAATCCTTGGAAAGCCTCTTTTTTTTCTTTCCTTCCCCCCCCCCCCCCCTTTCCCTATGGAATAGTCTTATTGGGCAAACAGTGTAATATGAGCAGGACCATTGGCTGTGCCAGCAAAATTATATGTGTATCTTCATCCTAAAAAAACAGAGTGGGTTTGCCCACTCTGAACCAAGAAATGGCAGTGATAAAAAGTTTCTGCTTTTGCCAATATAGCTTATTCTGCTTGAAGAACATGCTTTTGTTACACCAGCACAAGAACTCCTAAATGATTTGTAATATAATGCTACCTTGTAAATACAGGAAAATTCATGTTGTAGGATGGTGAGAACAACAGTAGAAATATAATCTTGTTTGTAAACAAGGCAGAAATGATAGGAAGAAAGAAGTGATTTTTATCTTTGTATATGCTGTTAAGGAGAATGAAAATGAAATGTTGTCACTAATTCTGATGATCTGCTGGGGAAAGGATGTTGGAAAATTGGAGAAGGTTCAAACGAGAGATGTGTTTTGAAGGCTTAAAATTACTCCCCCACCATCACCACATGAGGAATTCCCCCTGTTCACTTCGATCAAAAAGGATGACTGAAAACAACTTGGTTAGTATTAAAGTACCTTAACAGGGATGAAGGTTACTTGTCGATAAAAAGGGCCTTTGTAATCTCACAGACTGATATGGAACTGAGTAATAAGTGGAGACTGAGGCCAGTTGCTCAAATTAGACAGCAGCCCCAAATTAGATAACTTCAGCAGCTCCTTCCTGCTGTGCTGGTACAGCTGTTGGAAGGATACAATGAAATGTGAAAATACTAAGAATTTTTTTTATTGTTATTATTATTAATGTTTTGGGGTTTTTTTTACCTCCAACCAGGTGGGCTTTCCTTTTTTTTTTTAAGAACCTAAGATGAATACTCTTACTGAACAGGTGAAATACATCATTGATGTCCATACAACACACAAATACTTTAATGTTTAAAGTTGAAGGTGTACCCTTGTTAATATGATTTACTCCAGCTTGATCCATTTGAAAGGGTATGATGCAGGGAAAGGTGGCCAGACTTAAAGGGGTCAGCAATTAAAAAAAAAAATCACTTCAGGAACTTGGTTTTTCTTTCTTTGGGTTTTCTAGGTTTCAGGAGGGGAGGAAAAAAGGAGGATGCTGAAGAAATGAAAGACAACCTAGAGGGACAGATACTGTATGTAGCCTGTCCCTGTTTGTGCATACTCTTAATGACAACACTTCTTCGGGTAGACTGCTCACAGCTAGTGTACTATTTATCTTTCATTTATGTGAAAAAAATCATTTATATTAAGGGAGATGGAAATATACCTTATATGATTTTTCTTACATTTCCCTTTCACTTTCCCTTCCAAAGATCACTGATAATGAGTTAATTTCTTTGTTTTTTTAAAAATAGTTTATTACCAGCTACTGCACAGCTGAAGTTTTCCAAGCCTTACTTGTCATTCATTAATATATCTGTATTACAAAGCATATTCATATTTCCTTACTTACACCTGAGCAAACAATTCTTTCAAGAATTCAAGCTGCTTCATGTAACAGTACCTTGGTGTATTTAGCCAATATTAATCTGGAAACATTAATAAGTGGAACTCTGCAGGGGTCTCTTCCATCTCTTACTACAGCATATTTTCATGAATGATCTGAATGTAGTCTTATTACATCAACAGAAGATATTAAACCTGTGTGTGTTGAGGCTAAGATTAAAATTGCGAGTGATCCTGACCATTTGAAGTGTTTGAAATGAATAGAACGCAACACAGTGAGTACAGAGACTTTGCTACAGGGGCATAGTCAGGAACAAGAATAACTGTAGAATACTTGGCTAGACAACAGTTCTTCACTAAAGAAGCCAGGTTTTTACTGGACCACAAACTAAACGTAAGTCAACAATGTTGTGATGCTGAAAGAAAAATGCAGACACTCTATTAACAGAGAACCTGACATCTCAGCTTGAATATTGTGTTTGCTTTGGGCCATATTTAGAGAAAGATTTGAGCTGAGGGGAGGAAGAAAAGGAGGTTGGAGGGGAAGCTGTCCAAGCTCCAAAAAACAAGACTTGTGTTGAAAGACTGAAATATTTGTGTTGTTTAATCTGAAGATGAAAAGGCTGAAAGGAGATGTAGAATGCATGAAATAATGAACTGTATTAATTGTGGCCCAGACTGGAGCCGGGGAGACTTTAGGTGCACCTTCTCTGACTAGCCTCTGTGAAGCACATTAATGTGTGCAGTCTGCACGTGTAGAGAATTTTAAGAGGAAGGTGGACAAATATCTTCCAGGACTAGCAGAAGACATCTATCTTTGCAGGACAATGGAGAAATTAGTGAATTGCATCATAGGGTCCCTTCTTGACCTGTAGCTGTGGGAAAGTTTTGGGATTTTATTTTGTTTTTTTTCTTTCACTTTCTAAAAAGCTTGTGTGACAGTGGGATAAAATAGGTGAGATTTGATCTAGGATTGTAGGTTGAGTGCAGTTTGAGAAAATTAGTGGAACTGAAGTGTGATAAGCCTTATTGTTTTCATAAACTAATTAGATCTGTAGCTTTAATCAGAAAGGTGCAAATTCTTTGATGTAGGGAGAAACAAAGGGGTGAGGACTTTAATCTGATTGGGGAAGCTGTCTTGAATACAGATGAATTTAAAGGCTGGGCCTCTTCTAAACAAGATAAATTTAGATGAAAATGTGGAGATAGAAGTGTTACCCCCTGATTTGGTTAAAACTACTTGGAAGGTGGTGGCCCTATAAGCAAAGGTTCACTGGTGGCCTAGTCTAGAAGTAGACAGAAATGTGGCCCCTGATATTCAAAGGCTGCCAATTGACACCTAAGTCCACGGGAACATAAGATATAAGCTCTGTGATGCATCTGCTGCTTTTCTTATACCCGAAGACTTGTTAATGCCAGGAGCTTGTTTTACCAGCATTCAGGAAGTGTGGCTGCATGAGTTCAAGCCCCTATTATAAAAAAACTATAAAAACAATAAAAATGTGGTTTGCACTGGGTGTTTCGGGCATAGTGAAAGTAACGGCATTGACAAGGGCGTTCTCAACAGTTTGTGCTGCTGAAAGCTACTGGTAGCTAAAACCGAAAATGAACCCCAAAAGCCCAATTCTTCTTTGCTTGCAGATATTTCATTGCCTAGAAAAGCTGCAGCAGCTTATCGTGTAGTTTGTGTCTATCTTTTGCTGTGTTACTGTATTCTCATTGGGATATTTAAATAATGTACGGACTCCGTTTTCTCTTGCTCCAAAAAGGTGTTATTTTCAGTGATGCTTTGGAAATGGGTTTTTTTAAAGTTAACATGCTTCTAGCCAATAATGTGCTCTGCGAGGCAGAGCCGTTGCAGGGGATTGTCCTGTAGAAAGCCTATAGCCTTCTCAGAGCACACACTTGCTTCTGGTCCTGCTCTATGGAAATAGGATTTTTTTCCTATCATTTCTTTGCTTAGGACACTGCTTAAGGACCTAGGTCTCCTGGGATTTGTACACAAATAGAATTTTGCACCTTGACCTTTATTTGCCTCTGTCTTTGTAAGCTTAGCTGTTGAGGTATTTGCTGATAGTCTGCCCTTTTAGAACAGACTGTGGAATAAACTAAGGCATCCATGGAAAACTTCGAGCTGTGTGGAAGGTGATGATTGCTGAGTGGACATAAGGTTCATAAGGCAGATTGAGAAGTGCCTCTGAAAATATTAGTCTTTGTTACTAAGCAAAACACTTATATGAGAGTGTGAAGTGACAGGAATGAAAATGAGCAAGTGTTACGGCCAAACTAAAACTTCAGTTTTCACTGGGTTGAAGTTTCTCTGGCTTGGCTCATGCTTGGATCTTGTTAGGATAAGAATATCTCTTCAGTTGGAAGAAAAATGCTTTCATGTTGTTTTTGTCTTAAATTAAGGACTTCCACTGTAGGCTGGCAGTCTGGGACTGTGGACTTCTGGTTATGCATTTGGCTTTCTGATAGTTTATCATTCAGCTTTCCAGTTCGGCTATACACTCACCTAGTTACCAAGTTGAAATTAGTCAAAACTGACTGTTTTAGCAGCAAGATTAGGAAAAGGTCCCATTTTAAGAGAAGGTGAACTTTACTGTGTGGCCTGGTATTAAGACCAGAGTGTCTTCTGTAGCCTCGCTTAGCCCATGTGTAGTGGCGATTCATTAAATCAGTAGAGTTGCTCTGAAGCCTATGTTAGCTATATGTGGAAAGCCTGCTCACTGAAGGAGCCCTTATTTTTCATTTACAAGGTGTAATTTGCAGTTTTTCAGTGGACTGGCTAGTGAAATCTGCAGCAAGGGTAGCCTTTGTTCTCATGAGAGAAAATGATGCCCACAGTAAGCGTGTAATTGTGAAAGTTCTCTTCAAATATAAAGCCTCTTGCACTGGTCAAATGGAAGGCAAGGCCTTCACAATTGCAGGAACTGCTGTATAGAGAGGGATTATAATACTTTACACTGGAGTCTCTGGCAACATCCTCTGAGGGTAGTGTGGTTTTACACTGCCCCTTACTGGGGTGCTCTTATAGTGCAAGAATTGAAGGAGATCTGAATGCCCAAAAGTTTGCTCTATTTTGGGTTTTTGCATTTCTTTTTGTTGCTATGAGCTAAATAAAATACAGTGCTGCACTTGTGTGTCAAACCAGTTTGTTTACATTAAAAGCTATTTTACACTTGATTTTAGTATTTCTTGATGTTCAGATGTTTCTCTGTGTCCTTCACATTTCTTTGAAATCTCCCTGTGGAGTTTGGTGATAATGGGTTTTGGTACATGTCCAAACTGGTGGAAGCCATGAAAGCTTTAAGTGAACTATGATTTGTCTTTCATTTTTAAACTAGTGACCAACAGGCACGACTTCAGACCACACTGATGCTACATTACGATTCATTGCAGATTAAAATACCTGAAAGAATGAGAAATTAGAATCAAAGGGAATTCGGCCTGTTATTCCTGGAAGGTGAGATAGAGCTGAGTTCACTAGAAAGCCAAATGGTGAGGTTGTTTTATGATTTTGTTTGCTAAGAGTGATCTTGTCTTTAGATCTGAGGACACTCTGTTGCTTAGGTAGAATGATTATTGGGGGAGAAAATTCAGTGAATTATTCAGTTTAAAAATGAAAGGCAACTGAGTTGACTAATCATTTCTGTTCCCATGGGCATGTGGCAGACGTGGAGATCTTGTTTAGAACTAGTTTTGTATCTTACAGTACTGACAGGGAGTTAAGTTTTTGGAGGTTTGGTATGTAATGTGAATCTTCAAGTGTTCTATAGATCCTGATGAAATACCATTTTGTCGCACAGAGGAAGCTTTGAAGTGCTTTCAACTGATTGATGCAATCAATTCTATCCTCAAAATTGAGCTTAAAAGTATAAAAAGTCCTTATAACTTACTGAACATTTAGCTTATTTTGTATGACAGCTTTCATCTGTTTATATCTGTTGTACTTTTTTGGGGAGGGCTTTTCAACAATACCTGAAGTGCAGCAGATATATGGTAGGAATTAAAAAAAACCCAAAACAACTAACCTGGCTATATTCCCAGCTCCCCTTGTGATGCACAGTTAAATACCCCACTGTAGAAACTAATTACTCAGGTTAAAGGATTTGTTAAAAAGCTTAAATACTTCTTGACAATCTGGCTGTATAGTCATACAGTAGAAAGTTTTAAAACTGGTGATTCTTACTGGGCTTAATTTGGTGCAGGAAAATATCTGCTGGGACATGGGTAAAAGGCAGTCAAATATACCCCTTGTTACAGACAGCTTCCCTTCACTTACTGCATAGAACTGTCTTTCTGTACAAAGACTGCTAGCTCCTTTATAGAGTGAGGATGGTGATGGACAGAGTGTGAGGGCTTTATGGCTGAGTATTCTGGTGAGGAGGAGTGACCTGTAATGTGCTGGTGGTCAAAGTACAAAAATGTTCAGAAGAAAAATCTATTTATTCTGAGATTGCTCAAGAGTCAGGAACTGGTACTGTAAGGGAGAAATACACCATTAAAGCATTAATGAAGAGTGTTTTTCCTTACACTTGTTGACTCAATAGCTTGTAATTCTTTGTGGACTGCTTTATCAGGCTTTTCAGAGACCACATCCTAATAGGATGACTTGGTTTGCAAACATTATTTCATTTGGTTGCACAGAGCAACTCTGAGTCACCGTGACCTCATGGCCTATATAATTCATAAGCTACTCCATAACTAATTGTTATGAAGAACTCCTATAGTCTAAAGAGTGTAGACCTGTATGTGGATGTTTCTAACTAATTGCAAAGACCTGGACTAGCATTTTTTTGAAGTACCTAAAACTATCGTCTTAAATGGGCACAATTATCAGCAATGTTATTGGTGACAGTTTGTGAAAGTTCCAACACTGAATGAGGGTATCCAAAGTTCTCCGATCAACGGTGGTCCTACTCAATTTCCAAAAAGCTTTCCTGAATGATTCTGTCAGCCTTCCTGGGCTTACCAAATGCTTCATGCTGTTGAATATTATAAATGTGTTTCTGTGTGTACTGTCAAAGGCCTGCATTTTGAATGCCTGGATTAAGGAGAAGATTGAGATAGTGATGTTTATCAAATGAATCGTGCTCAGCAACCGTGTCTAAGAAATTCTGACTTCAAAAAAAGCTATGAAGTCAGAGAAAGGTTAGCTAGCCCTTGTTAATCTGAACTCTTTTATCTTGCCTAATGAAGGGAAGCAACATCATAAAGCTAATCTGCAGGCGGGAACTGTCAGTACCATTACTAATTTTTTTTTTTTTTTTAAATTTTTTTTTTTTATTTTTTTGTGAGTGTGTGTAAAAACAAAACGGAATGACTCCTGAAAAAAAAATTAATGATAACCTGATTTTGTAT
>WTSP01011454.1:0-29761 GCA_025331215.1 Actenoides lindsayi
GGAGACATTAAAAACGTGCCTGGATGCAATCCTGTGAGACCAGTCTAGGTGAACGTGCTCTGGCAGAGGAGTTGGACTAGATGATCTCTAAAGGTCCCTTCCAACCCCTGCCTTTCTGTGATTCTGTGAGTAAACACATGCACTATTTAGCACTGCTTCTCATTAAATTGATGCTTCTGATAGTTTAAAATTATAGTCCTATTCATGCTAACATTTATAGTCACATCTATTTCCAAAAAGGAGAAAGGCAGGAAAATCAGTTACTGATCATAGAATCACAGAATGGTAGAGGTTGGAGGGGACCTCTGGAGATCAAGTCCAACCCCGGTGCCAGAGCAGGATCACCTAGGGCATGCCACATTGTTAGATATCCACTGATTATTATATCTTTTCCTCAGAGAATGCAAACTCCTCCTGCTGATTAGCCCATTAATTTGCTTTCTCTGCTTTAGGAGCAGTCTATTGCTTGGCTACTAGCACAGCTAAGCCCTTTAGTGAGCTCTTCCTTACTGCTACTCTGAGCCTCATCAATAGCTCCTGGGTAAGTGGCAGGAGCAGGAAGCGATGACAGTCTTTTAATGCTTTGTGTCAAGAGGATAAACAGCATGCTCATCTTGAGAGCTTTATCAGATTAGCCCTGGTGTAGTAGCTTCAGTAAGATATATTAATATCCCTGCATGACAAGCTGTGCCTAGTAAATACTACGTTCTCTCATTTTTTTCCCCCATTTTCAAACAGATATATTTTGATTGTTCTATAGACAGAAATCAGATGTGAAAAAAAAGTCACCATGCTTGTTCCCAATATTATTTTTCTCACTAAAATTAGACAGTAATTAAAAATAAACAGATCAGTTAAAGTAGTAATTAAGCCTCAGACCCAGGAAGCATTACACATACATTGATTGATCTGGGTTCATTGGCAAAGTCATGCATAGGAGACTCCAGAATTGTGCTCTGACTGCAATTACCATGCACATACGTAAAAATGTCACATTAGTAAAGTGGGGTAGAGCTTTCAGCTGGTGTAAATAGTGAAGACAGCAATGGATTCAATCCCACTGATTTACACCAGCAAAGATTCTGGCCTGATGTGCTTCAAAGCTATTATGAAAATAAAGACTTCCACAAAAAACTTCTGTGATACAGTTTTTGTGTACTTTAAATCTAGATTAATTTCACCAAGCTTTAACATGACTTTTAGTTGCTAGGTATCTAGCCTAAATGAATCAAGATGTCTGATTAGAACCTGGCCTAAATACAGTGTTTGGTCATAGAGGTGCACGGTATAAGCTAGCCTTTAGTGACAGTCACCAGAAAGACAGGTGCCATCTGTATCTGTCTATATTAAGATGGAATAAATCAATTTATGAAAAATATATATTTCCTTCCCTCTACTGAATTTGAAGGCTTACTCTAAAAACATGAATCTTGTTAATGTGGCAAAACATTAACACCATACAGTGTACATTTGTTGTACTTTATGTGACACTTGCATCTACATATACTTAACCATTGATGTGTATATGCTGTTAGGTACATTGCTCTAAGCATAAAATCATTTCCATGGGTGGACAATGAAATTTATGTCTTGTAAATGTAGCTTTTTTATTAAAGGAGAAAAGGATCTCTTCCAATTAACACAAAGCTTGTGAGTCCTCATTATCATTAGAACTAATCTTTCTTTTACTACCACCTTGTGCATACAGAGGATTCTGATAGCAATACTGATTGAAAAGGCAGGAGCGCATGTGCAATGAAGCATACAGCCATTAAGTCTCCTCTGGTCTCCTCTGTAAGTCATACCTGTGCTGCACAGGGACTATTTAACAATCCTATATGAAGCAGTTTTTAGAAACTGACATAAGGTTTGGAATGTATAATATGGTATTGATCAGTTGATACTGTGCAATCTTTGAAGAAGGATCTCTGTCTCCTTGAGACATCCTTTGCACATGCTGTTTGCTGAAAGAGAAAGAACAATCAATCTTTAAATACAGCAGAGTTTTTTTTTCTCAATGTCCATTGCTGGTTGGCTATTATGGAGGTGTGAAAATTCATGTGTCAATTCCTTTTTCACCTTTGTTTTAGAAATTGTACAAAAATTAGTCTTACAATTTTCTTTCATTTAAAAGAAAAAAATTAAGTGAATTATTCTTTTATTTAGAGATGAGCCAAGAATATTGCTTTTTTTTTTTTTTTTTTCCCCCCAAGGATTTTTCTATGAACTTATTTCCTTTGATCTCTTGTTGAACACTAAGGAAGTTCTAACAAAATTGAGACCTACTTCTTTCCTCAAAGATCTTTATAAAGATTCTCTTCAATCTTTGTGCATCTTTCGTCAGTTTTATAATAATTCTGATCAAAAGCAGAGGAAATCTATATCCTCTTATTATTCTAAATTCCCTTTTTTTATACCAGATTGCAGGTATACAGATATATATATATAGGCCTACCACACTAGCTTATGAAACGTGTGTTTGTAACAAAATAGGAGTAGGGATGTCATTAAGTCCCTGTCCTTGGCACTGGTGAGGCTACACCTTGAGTACTGTGTTCAGTTTTGGACCTCTCACTACAAGAAAGACAATGAAGTGCTTCAGCATGTCCAAAGAAGGGTAACAAGGCTGGTGAAGGGTCTAGAGAACAAGTGTTAAGATGAGAAGTTGAGGCAACTGGGGATGTTTAGCCTGCAGAAAAGGAGTCTCAGAGAATACCTTATGACTCTCTACAACTACCTGAAAGGAGGTTATAGCAAAGTGGGTCTGGTTTCTTCTCCCAGGCAACAAGCAATAGGATGAGAGGAAATGGCCTCAAGTTATGCCAGAGAGGCTTATGTTGGATATTAAGAAAAATTTCTTCATAGAAAGTGTTGTCAAGCACTGGAACAGGCTGTGCAGGGAACTGGTTGAGTCACCATCGCTGAAAGTATTTAAAAGATGTGTAGATGTGGCGCTTAGGGACATGTTTCATTGCTGGACTTGGCAGTGTTAGGTTAACAGTTGGATTCATTAACCTTAACCTTTCCGACCTAAATGATTCCACAATTCTATGATTGTATGTTTCTCATTTTTTGTTACCAGGGTCAATAAAAGATGGAAGGATGTTCCAATTACAGTACCTACATAATGATACATTACACAGTTATGTAGCCGTATGTGAACCTTCCCACATTCTCCATAGGCAAGACATAAATCATTTCAAGCTATATCTGTATTAAATAATTGTCATCTTAAACACTGTGCCTGAGGATCAAAAGAGAAGTAGTTACTCCCTATGCTCACCTGAGTATTCTATAACCTAAGGAGCATCACATTCCAGACAGCAAACATTAGGTGAAGATCTTCCATGAGGCTTCATGCTGGTAATCATTACATAATGGATAACAGGCAGTATAGTAGGGATTCACAATCAGAATCTCTACATCCATAGAAGGTAGGTAGAAAAATTCAGATGTCTGTCAAGAGGCACGGGTGTCACATTGACATGAATAAAGTAAACAGCCATGGTCTTGGTCTCCAGCACTGCACATAATCATTTCCAGTCTGTTGGAGTCTGGCGTGTTTCCAGCCTGTGCCAATTAGCGCTCCCCCAGGCATTGCTCAGCCACAACCCAGAGACAGGTTTCCAACAGGCAATATAATTGAGGCCATTCTTAGCGAATTGTATATTATTGTATATTTTTCTGAAGGTCAAAGACCCAAGCCCATTTTGTTTACAAGCACTGTCATAGCAGAGCACAGTATAGCAGCTGAGATGATGAGCAGTGGGCTATCTACATCAGTTAGTAGGGAGTACTGAGAGAGGGAGAAGTTATTTGCCTAACTTCAGTTCCTACTGAAGTGAATTTTGGGACAGGGTTTGTCAGCCAAAAACCCACAATAATAAAACATTTTGTTCTTACTAGAGACTATTTTATTTTTCCTAATTCCTGGTAGGACTGCCCACAAAGGCATCTAAACATAACTGCCAGATAATAAAATAATATTTTGTTGCTTGATTGACTAAGCAGTCTTGCAGGATGAACGAGTCAGAAATACCACCTTCAAAGTGAAAGGAGAAAGCTAAATTTATAGCTAACTTTATGGGAAGTCATATACAGTTTTCTGCTTGTGTTATGTCATGCATATTATGTGAGAAACATAAGAATTAATTAATTTCCTCTTTAAAGATGATTTGGAAGTTTCCTTGATTTCTGACATCTTTCTTATATCATTTGTTTCAGCAGCTGTCTGAACATAGCCTTTGCATGAAAATATACTAAGGGAAAAAAGAAGAGTTTCTGAGACAGTTAATATGCATGTGAATTCCTAATGGCATTCTCCAAAGGGAAGTACATTATAAAGGTCTGAGAAATGAAAATTCTACCATCAGTTTCCACACATAAATAAAATGTTTATGTTCAGATCTCCCTTTCCACATTTTGTTTCTTCCTGAATCATGCTCCAAACACTTCTTTCCAATAGCCTATGAAGTAATTTATCTGCAGTTTGAAGGTGTCAATATTTCACCATATGTCATCTGCTATTTTATCTAAGAAATGCCAAATTCCAAGTATATTTCTCCCTGAGTAGAGCACAGACTTAGGTGTCTACATTCTCTTCCAACAGTGACTTTGAGGTACTTAAAATATTCCTCTTTTTGGGATAATTCACTGACTGAATGAATTTCACCCTTTTGTGGAAGGTACCAGCTGAGTTCTATTTAAGCTTTCATACCAAGGTATAGGTATCAGATCTCCAGACTGAATTAAATCAGTCTCCTTTTATTGCTTTCAGAGGATCTCAAATCACACTGTGATATTCACACAGTGGTGAATATTCCTAGAAATTGTCACCTTGTATTATTTCTTTCTTACACTACTTCATAGCATTACATTTCATCCTTCTTTTTGAAGTACTCATGAGACAATGGTTTTACAGTAACAACAGGAATTATTGAGTTGATTAATAAAGATAAATGAGCTGTATTCTAAACATGGTCGTCACAAACACTGTTGCATTTTAATCAGATACTGCGGCATCTACATGTTCTGTGGTTCAGTGAATCGTGTTGTACACGATGTGCTTCTCAGTCTGCACCAGTGACAACTCAGGCCTCCCCCACTTTGTTAGCAGTAATATAATTGCACAGGAAAGCTAAAAAATCAAGGTGACTTTTGTAGTATGAATACAAAACATGTAATTTTAAACTCCTCAATTGTTCTGCATTATGTCACTACATTCATCCTAACTGCAGGCTGCAATGGGTGGTACTTATGAGAGATAATGGGCACGATACTGTTTTGTCTAGGCTGATTATGTTCTTGACAAAACAAAAGACATCCAAATAATTCATTTTTATACTTTCAGAATAATTTTGAAACTTCAGAGTTTGATGTAAGGTTTTCAAAATCTGGGACAACTAAGTTAAACCTTAGAACCAGCTAAAAAACTTTAAGGAACAATATTTTTAGAAAAAATATTATTTATACATAAAGATATAAATTAAATGTCTTTCAGTATCATGACAATTTCCATTAACCATATAAAGATACATACATATATGATTTATTTGCTCTTTTTTCTGATGAGGTCAAAACAGTCTTCTATTCATTTGCATATTCTAGATAGATAGAGAGACAGAGGTATAGACGTACATACAGAGATATATATTGTTTTAATATATAATATATACCTGAAAATTAAAGTATGAAGTAATATTCAAATGACATTACATTAATTGATGTTTGTTTTTATTAATTTAATAAATCACAGAATAATAAAATTTAGCTTGGAAGGGTCCCCTCGAGGTGACCTAGTCCAACACCCTGCTTAAAGCAAGGCCAGCTGGATAAGGTTGCTCAGAGTCATGTCCAGCCAAGGTTGGATTATGTCCATGTACATAGATTCCACAACTTGCCCAGGTAACTTGATGAAATACCTGACCACTCTCTCTCTAGAGACATTTTCTTATGTGGGGACTGCAGAAGGGGAGATTAAGAAGAATGCCGTAAATAAGTAGAAAGGTACTGTTACTCTTACATATGCTAAATAAACAGATTTTTTAACAACTTTAGAGAATTTTAAAATGGACCACAATTGGTTTTAATTTACTTTTGAAAATATTCAATCAAAGAGAAGCTAAATGCTTCAGCACTGACGGAGATACGTGGTATGTAAAATCTGAAAGTATTTTCCTTAACAAAATGTCGCAAGCCCTACAAGAAGGTATAGAGTAATTAATGCATTTTCTGGTCACCATCTAGGTAAGTGAAAGGATGAAAAGCCTTCAATGAGAATTTGTTCTAAGTAGAAAAATCTGAGCGTAGCTAATGCCTTCAATGAAAGCAGAGAATATATTACCTGTCTATCTGTGACTAAAATTCCACAGTGACTGGGTCTACTGAAGCCATTTTTTCCATTAATACTGTCTGTACTAGCTCGATATTACTATAGAAAACACTACAAACTTGAGAAATACATTTATTTCCTCCTGAAAGTACCTACTTCATGACAAAGGGTTGACTTTTCTTTCCATTTCTCCAATGTGTACATGTTGTCATCTGAGAAGTCAGAGGCTTGATTATTAAGCTACTGAAATGTACAGCTTCTGCAGATGTTTGACATTTCTCTGTTTAGACAATGATCCCATCAGAACTACTGATCAGGTGCTGAGGAGCTTCCAGAAAGCTTTCATAAGGGATAGAGTTTGTGTGTGACACCCCATGCTCCCAGCCCTTAGGCCCAGAACCGTCATCCTACTCATCCTCAATGCCTTTTCCTGCGTAAATTAATTGATCCTAGCACTACAAGGACTAGGGAGTCACCACAGCACTTGAGAAATTAAACCAGTAAATACACTGCTAAGCAGACACAAATATGAGTGTACTCGTCCTATATGCTTATCTACTTTTCATTACTTTGGGAGTTAGCATTCATTTTTTTTGTCCTGTAATTACAACATGGTAGCTTTTCTTCAGAGGAAGCCTGTCCACCAGGAATGATCTAAGGCTGCCTGCCATTTCATATTTCTCTGGTAATGATATTTTTCCTGAGTTAGGAGCTGGCCACTCAGTGAGCAGTGCCACTGTGTTTGTGTCAGGTTTAGTCAGATAGCTATGAAACTGACTGACTGACAAGACATCTGGCACACCCAGAATTACAGCAATTTCTTTTGCAGCAAGTGGAACACAGAAAAAAAAAAAAATCATTGTGCATTGCTAAGGAGGCCATATGGTCTGTCTGCCTTAAAATACCATGCCAAGTATTTTGGCGTGTCTGTAAATGTGTGGCTTAATTTAACTGTAACATTTTGTCACTTTTTTTCATGCATCTCTTCTGTGTCCAGTATAATTGAACCATCTCCCTGTGTATGTATGTCCTTCACTCTGACATTTGCAAAAGGATCATGGAACTTACCAGTCTTCCTGTGTGCAAACCTAGCCTTTCTGCTGATCCCTGCTACCTGTTGCTCTTTCGTCAATTGAAGCAAGTCTTAACGCTAAATGTAACTCTTGCCTGTGTGAGCCATGCTACTCAAATGAAAAGAGACTTCCTCGTTATATACACAATTCAAGTATCAGACATGAAGTCTGAAGGCTGCATCTGTCTGACATCCTTATCCAGACAGAGTAAGAGGTGCTGTGATGTGCTTCTGTATGCATATAACCTGGAGCAATACATGTCCCCAGCAGAACACCCACATGCAATCTTCAGAGTTTGATCCTATACCAGTCACGCTTCTTGAGCATACATATTGCTTTATAATAGTTCTTCTCTTCAGCAGCATTTAAATCAGCAGAAATGTCCTGAATACAAAGCACGCACAGAAATTCTTTTGCTTCGGGAGTTACAAGACAGAAAAAGGAACAGAGGGATGGTCTGAAAGAAGGCTCAAACTATCTCAGGAACATTCTAAAGAGGCATTGCTATGCCCAGAACAACCAATTTGTTCTTCTTACGCAAAACACAAAGGACCAAAAAGTGCGACACGAACCAGTGACAGCAAGGCCAAGAAAGCTGACCTTTTGTCTTTGTCACACATTTCCACAACCTATGCCAGGCAGGTTTCATATGCCTGTAAGCCGCTTAACTGGTGGTTGAGAAAACACTTTCAAACTCAAGATGTTACAAATTGTTCTCATCAAAGAGAATACTTGGGAGGCATGAGGCTCTTAAGAAATGTCACCAAAAAAATTTGTCTAGTTAAATAATTTTAAAATAATCTGTTTTTAAAAATCTGAAAGTTTAGGTGTGCTATGCTTGAAGAAGAGTCCTGTTGTTCTCAAAGAAAACAGCAGGAGAGGTATTCACCGTATCTTCCAAAAATCAAGATGGCAAGATTTACACCTAAAGCACTGCGGCTGGTTTTTACTTCATTTCATATTGCACTCTTCTCCATCTCTACTTAATATTGTTTTGCTATTCTCTCTGCTTTCTGTTTCATTTTTCATCTTGACTTTGTTTATTTGTTTGTTTTCCAGATGATTTTTTCCTCCTTTCTGCTTCATTATCCATAGCACTTTTAAGTGCAGCATAAAAGGCGGAATTTGAATCTAATTTTCAAACCCATTGTGGCAAAGTAATTAAGCAAAATATGTTTCTACATTCCTAACAGTATAACTCTACAAACATTAACAACACACTGAAATTGGAGAGTGACACTTAGATGTAAGGGAGATAAGGGGTAAGAGAGAAAGCAAATCTTATCACAGAAACCTTGCATCTGAAGTGCAATACTTGCAAAGCCAGATCTTAAAGGCAAGCCAAGCTTCAAAGGACACAAGCAGAATAGATCAATACTGTAACTACACTCCTTTGGAATGTTTTCTTTACCCTCTAAGTTTATACTGTGGGGGGGCAACCTAGGGATGTGCTACTGCAAGCAGGAAAATTAGTGGCTAGAGAGAATACATAGAGTTGAGCATTTTCCTAACAATGCTACATTATTATTAAGAGCATATAGGTCATTTAAATGTTTGTTTATTTGTTTGTTTGTTCCTATAGTGAAAATTATTTAGCAATATGTGAAGAAGTATGGAAATGGAACGAAAACTTTCTGGAGATAGATGTGGAAAGGGCATTCTGTGTCATAAAGTTCTAGTTTTCTTCTATCTCATATAACCAAATAATATAATCCTGTTCTACAGAACAATATCAGATTCCTTTCCAAGACTCGTAAGGCTTTAATTCCCCATGTTATTCATTTGAAAAGTCACATTCCTCCAAAAGTTATACATTTTCTTCTAATTTTCTGCCCATAATTATTCCTGGTTCATATTTGTACATGTGTCCACGTCTCTTGTAGATTGTATACATCCTTTGCTTCCCTGGAGTTTGCTTACCTGATGTATTTATATAAAGAAATCCTCTTTCCTGTCAGTCTTTATTTTATTAAGTTAAACAAGCCATGATCTTTTAATCTTCTTTTTTTTCTTAAGACACTACAAGAAATGGTTCTACCAGCAGTATTTCAATGCTGGTACTGCTGGCATTTTTGGTAGTCTTACCAGTAAGTGTTTTTCAGAAGAAACTGAAATGACAAAACCCAAGCAAGGAAGCCAAGTTCAGTAATGACTTCTCTAGAGAGCATTTTAAAACCTTCAGATCTGTTGCTTCAAGCTGCTACAGTTTAGATGTCAATTGGCATCAATTTCAGGGAAAAAAAATTGCGACTGTAGTAATTTCTCTCTCTATATATTTATAATATTAATATTTACGTATACATAAAATTCATATATATGTGCACAATGACATATACACAGGTATGTTGAACGTTTAAATATGCACACATGTACACAGCGCTATATATATGTGTGTGTGTGGATAGACATATACATATACAGATATGTAAGTATGAACTCTCTCATATCTTTTCCATGTTGTAGTCCATGAGGAAGGACCAGCAAAGACTTGTCAAAAAGGTCAGTGCCCTGTCAGTGCTACATGCTGCTTCAGAGCAAGGTTCAAAGCAAAATGTCATGTCACAGCCTCTAAGGAATGACTTCTGCCAATAAAAGGGCATCTTCTTTGTATGAAGATGGATCCTGGGGAGAATAAACCCCTGGAGAATCACACAGGTTACTCCAGTCCTCACTAGAAGGAGGTATTAAATACAGTTATCAAGCTAAAGGTCCTTAAGCTTTTAACCAGACTTAGATTTTAGCTTAAATAATAAAGACTGAGAGCACTGAACACACCATTACATTATTGCTGTCTACAGTAACTATCATTCTCTTAGCGATTATCTGTAGTAGCCTGGGAGCAAAAAAGTTCATCCTGAATAAAGTTCATGAACTTTTATAATCACTCAAAAATTTTGAGAATTTTTATGAAACTCTCCCAATGAACAAATGAGGTTTGCAATCATATACAGTGTTATGTGCATTAGCAGGTATATATGTCTTTATAGCTGTCTGCATATATATACAGAATTACTGGGCATATTTTTTGTGACAAACAGTAACTGAACTTATTACTATATCCTGCTTATATTAGCTTGTGAACAACTCTCATTTTTATAAGTATGCTGCATGCAGATATTTGAGAAGTAGTTTATGTGAAAGTTTTTGGGTTGTGGCCTTTTGGAAAATTCATTGCAATTTTTTTCGTATTGCATTTGACCTCCTACAATGGATTAACTTCCGCTTCATAGAAGTGCATTATTTCTCTACAAAAGATCTGTGTAAATATGTGTTCACAGTAATGTTTTGATGGTTGTTCTATTGTGGAAAAAATAAAAAGGGCTAGTCAAACATTCATGCGAATATTTATGGAAATAGTTCTGTCATAATAGCGGTGACAGAAACTCTTATATCCAGGAACATTCTTTGGAAGCAAATTTAATTCACTATTTCTCTGACATTACAATATACCTGATACTATGCATTGCAGCATCTTTTTATAAAGAGCAGCAGGCCTCCAGAACAGGGTAAAGTTGATAAAGCAGACAACCACAGAAGCAGGCTTTGCTGGGAGAGTCTTGCTACCAGTGGTAGAATGCTATGTCCAAACCCGACTATGCAGTTAGCACAGCTTGTCTGTTCTTATCATAGAATCATAGAAAACCAGGTTGGAAGGGACCTCAAGGATCATCTGGCCCAGTCTTTCTTGGAAAAAGCACAGTCTTGACAAGATAACCCAGCACACTGTCCAGCTGAATCTTAAAAGTGTCTAGTGTTGATGAATCCACGGGAATGCAAACCTCTGATCAGAAGATTTTCCTTTATTTTTTGAAAAAAATAACCCTGGTAGGTTAGGTACTGACAGGCAGTTTGTTGGCTGAGTTTAGCAGGTGGGAAGACTACGTTTACTCAGTTCTGTCCTCATTGCTGTATTCACTGAAAATTATTATAATTGGCTGCAGGGGACAAGAGGATAATTTGTCCAGCAACGAAAAGAAATTAAGCACTGAAAACCCCTAAATGATAACATTGCAATATGATTATGTGAGAAGATTAACCCTATTAAAAATAGGACAGAAGAATTTAGTGGGACTGAAAAGAAGCAAAACAAAACACAAAGGACTAGAAAAAATCCTGGGGTTTATGTACCATTTCCCAGTTCTGAGATCAAATTCACTGTAGAAATACCTATTATGAACTTGCATGTGTATTTTGTTATAATTCTCCATATGCTTTATATTCCTTTATGTTAACATTTACACACACTGTTCGCCACTCCATTAAAAAAGGCATTTACAAAACAGATATTGTTTGTACCACTTTCCAACAAGCTGAAATGCCTGAAGCACTGCACTCCATTTGGTAGATACATAATAGTGTGTTTTAATTTTTACCTGAAACAGATAACCCAAAGATTTAAAATGCCAATGGGATCAATCTATTGTTGAAATGTGCTTTTAAGATAGGACCATTTAAGAAGAGTCATGCCAAATAAAGCCAAGGATTTCTGATATAATATTAAATCATAAAGGATGTCTTTGGATTCTTTTATGAATCTTGGCAAAAACAAGTCATTTCAGAGTTAAGGTTGAAACTAATTTTAAAACTTCATAGTACTACAGATTCATGTTAAGATAGCTTGAATAGTCCTTGGTTCTTAGAGTCATAGATGTCTACAAGGGCAGAGTGATGATAAATAGGAAAGAGAGTGTCTTAAGAGAATAAGGTGGATAATAAGATTTTTTTTTTTTTCAAAGGAAGTATTCATATACTTAAGTATATACCTACAAAGGTAGGGTGTTTGGCAATAAATAACCCGGATGAGTTACCAGTAGTGCTTGCTTTGAGCTGTAAAAATCAGATTCAGATGCCCTATGACCCATAGTTTAACAATCTTTTAAAGATGTTTAACGTCTTTTAAAAGATGTTATTTCCGGGGTCAATTTCAGAAATAACAGCAGATGAGTTAAATGACAGATGGCCTGAGCTAGGGATCATAACTGAGCTCAGATGCTAAAGTTTAACTAAAAAGATTTCTTTAAGGAGGTATTATATAGAAGAAATAGAGGAAAGGTGAAGGAAATTGTTGCTAAGCTACTCTGAAGGCTCATCAGACAGCTTTTTCTTTGCAGCAGAGTCAATGTTATTGCAAAACCACCCCTTTTATGAATCCTTTGATCTGTTTGTTTCCCTCTTCATATGGCATATATTTCACCTGCTGCTAAACACCACCTAGCCACTCAGTGTTAGGTGAAATGCTATACCTCCGTGCTCTGCCCTCCCAGTCAGGACTAGCCACCCTGACTACTCTGCCCCCATGGTTGCCCATTATTAATTGTAATGGCCCATTATTATTGCCTATTGCAATTGCAAATTGAGTATTGCAGTACTCTGAGTGGCTGTCTCCGGAGCGTGCCTCCTCTTTACAGATTTGTCCACACACCACCTCAGTGACAGCTGCCAGGCTGCTCACTGAATGTGCTCAGGCAGCCAGGGTCTCACAAGTCCTGGAGAATGCCGTTTGTCCTGTAGCTGCACTGACAGGTTTTTGGTGTACAGTCCAGTCAGGCTGGTGTGAAATACAGTACAAACTTACTTAGTGGTGAGTAGATTTTCCTGGGATTTTTTTCAGCTGAGCCAGTACCAAGATTTTGTCAGTATGTTCTGATGCTACTTTATTTACACACACTCCTGTACGTAGATGATTAATCATTAACACAGTGGCAAAGAAGCTGTGCTAAGGATATGCACTTGCAGTCAGACACAGCATGAGTTCCTTCAACTAGACTGTTCCTATTCCTAAGTCTATTGGACCATTCTGCTCTTGCTAGCTCTCTTGACAATGGCATCTTTCTACCTGAATGATGAGCACCTAAAGCAGTTCCTGACGTGTCTTACAGATCTTTGAGCCTACTCATCTGGAGGGCTCTTGATGGGCACACATTTGTCTCCTTACTCATTTCTGTAAGACTTGTCTACTTATGCATTTCTGCTATAGGAGTAAGCTGATTCTTCTCATATGAATTTATTCTCAGATTTCTTTTTCTGACCAAGTGATGACATCAGTGGATGCTCATTACTCCTTCTATGCAAAGCCCTCTGCCATACACCTTCACTCATTAAACCTATCCCTTCCCTGCCCCTACCTATCTCTAAGATAGGAGATACCTCAAAACTCTTGTCTGTGATTCCTCTGGGTCTCATGCTCCTACCTTTGGACTAGACTTATTTTAGAAAACTGTTTACAATTCCTTATTATATGTTCATAACACATCCAAGTTAATGAGAAGTTTCTCACAAGCTGCAGTAGTTATGCTTTTGCAGTGTGGTGCTGAAGCTGTGAGCCTTATGCAGAAGATGTGGCAGAAGGGTGTAAGATCTGCTGGAATACTGCAGGAGCATCAGCACAAGTACTCCCAGAATGACCTCTAAGAAACCTCCTCATGCCATCCATTTGAGTTATCCCTGGAACTACCTAACCACTGAGCCACGCTGAGAGTGTCAACCTGTGCATAGTCTACAATGGGCTGCAGAACTAGCTAAAATGTGTAATGCAGGATGAACCCAGGAGGGGCTCTTCTCCCTAGCACTTCTTTTCTATTCTCTTTTCCATATGTGTGTCAGTAATTATTTCAAGGATATAAACTAAAACTTCATCATGACTGCAACTGTGGCTCAAACCTAAATAAATGCCTGGATGAATGCTTCTGATTACTTCACCATTGTGTATTTTGCCAGAAAAAAATCTCAAGAAACTCAGGAGCAGACACTGAAAAATAAAAGGCATGATGCCTGATGGCATATATGAGGAAAGCAAAATCCTCTCTGATTTGGATGATCTTTGAGCATGTATATTGTGACATAAATTATTATTTTAATTAATGTTCTGAATGAAAAGCTAAATGAAAACAAATTACATTCTAAAACAGTACAAAAATGGAAGACATTACAGTCATCAGTGAGAATAAAAAAAAAAAAGTGACAAGAGAGATTTAATTCTAAAATGTCTGCAGGTAACCAACAGAAATTCATTCATTCAACCTTTGAAAATGCAAGCTAATGTGTCTGAGAAAAAATAAACTCAGATGAAAGTATTCACTGGAAGGAAATAGCATATTTGAAGTCCAAAAAAGCGTAACATTCTTTAGGGAAACAGTGGATGCAAAATAGATATCATCCTGTAATCTAATATACAGAAAAAGGAAAACCAGACAGTTTGAGGCTAGATTTGCAAGTACAGAAAATGCCTTGTTCATGTTTCAAAATGGTTTATCTGTCATTCTTTGTCATTTTTAGGTGAAAGTGATTGTCTTATTCCATAATGAGCAGATGAGATTGTAAGTAAAGTACATGTTTTGATACTTTGTATATTTATGCCAGGAATATATTTACAGATTGTTGTAATTTCAGAAAGGAATGGACAGTCTCAATCCTTGTTTCCTGCACTCTAGGTGTTTGTAAAACAGCAGAGGTACCCAGACCTAACATATAATATGTAACCTGTTATAATGTGTGTTTCATAAAAGATGTTATAAAATGGAATAACATAAAATTATGTGATTTGATACAAAATTATAAAATAACATATGCAATGAAAGCTATTTACAGTAGAACACATATATATAATTATATTTTAATGCTATTAAATAACTCTTGTGACTTCTCAATCTAGAAAAGTACTTGTTTGTTAGACTGGTTGTACTGAAGTAATTTATCACATGAAGTTTGAATTTCAAAGTTCTCAAGAACCTTGCTGCATCATACTGTAAATTTGAACATTCCAGTTTCAGTGAAACACTAAGCAATTTGAGATATTCATATTAATGAGAAGGAAACAGAAAAAAAAAAAAAAATCAGGAAAAAAGTTCTAGACTTAATTCCTGGGTAAACCAGAATGTAGAATAGTTAGCATATGGAAAACAGCCATATGGGAAACTTGAGACTACCACTGTGTAAATAACTGACACTTTGTTTTACTAGAGTTTGAGTGATTTTGAGGAGGATAAATCTAGTTTCAGGAGACTGACAACTAGAGTGAGAAAAATGCTTCAAACATAATTTCTATTAAGGCTGAGAGGATGTTTAGAAAAGAGACAGTGATTGTTACTCAATAGCTATCACTTCAGAAAGTGAGATGTGGGGAATAAGGCAGACAGAAGCTGTTAGATGTGACAATGTGCTTATGGGAATCTTTTCTTTAAATCCATTTGCACGGTGATAGGAACTTTTGGATTATTATCTAACACATTGTTTGGAAGTACTGTTTTTTGCCACTGTATTCACTACAGGTAAGAGGTAATCCTAAGAGACAATGTATCAGGGCTCAAAACACAGCTACTCACCAGGGAAGTATGACTGATGAAGGTGCTCCATCCCTGAGGGACCAATCCTGCCTTCACTCTGGCAGTGAGTGCACTGTAGTACCCACAAGAGAGAAGGCACATGTCAGCCTTGGAAAGAGATGCCAGACAGAGGACTGGCAAATGGTAGAGGTCCCTGAACCACACCTACCTCTCTGTCTGTGTGGAGTGTGACTCATGTCATCTGACAAAAAGTTTCTAAAAGAGTGGAAATAAATTGCACAGTGGAGGAACATTACCTATAAAAATTACAACAAAAGAAGTTTAAAAATCTAGTTTATATTAGAAACTCAAACATCAACAAGTCCAAGATAATAAATTAATCATATCTAAGAATATTCCCATACTAAGCAGTATTTTCTTCAGGAGATAGTATTTATGTATTTCATTTAAATAAAAGCTTTAATATGCATCCATCTCTTTTCAAGCAAACAATAAACTTCAGAGAAAAATGCAGAAATTGTTTATAAATAGTCGTGGGTGGGAAACTGTGCAATAAAGAGAGTTCTCTTAAGTTTAGTAAGGGACCTGCCATACACTGAAAATATGTATTTTTGCAAAAGTAGGTGCTTTCAAGTTGTATAGCATAAATTGGTGCATTAAATTCAGTATTAGCAGTCTCTTAAATCTTTCTGTTTTAACCAGCAATAAGGTATTATAAGGATGGGGAGGAGAGGGGACGCAGAGGAAAAAAAGAGTTACTCTGATGAGGAAGTAAATTCTGAGGCCAGTTCAGAAAAACAGAACAAAATGCTTGCGTGACTAACCATATAATAGTGTGTAGCCAGTTGAATGACCTGGACAGGAGCTTTAATTATTTGCTAAACTGCATCAGACCAAGATATACAAACCAGTCAGATGTGCCTTGTAAGAAAATACAACAGCATAAACTTTACAAAGGCAATACAAAATTACCTATTTGTAGAACGATGCTGAGTGCTGACCTCTGATCCTGAAAAGCATTTAAGCATGTAATTGATTTTAATCGTGCAGGTCTCCATTCTTGTTTAACGTGGCTTGAGACTCATGCTCATGTCCTTCAAAACTTTATGGAATAAAGGTTTTCACAGAATCACAGGATGTTAGAGGTTAGAAGGGACCTCCAAAGCACATCGAGTCCAAGCCCCCTGCCAGGGCAGAGTAACATCTTTCAGTAAAGGACAGAAAAGACATCACAGGCTTTTGTTCACATGAAAAAAAAAAATACCTTCTTAGCAATGTATCAAACTAAACGTTATTATGAGACTTTGATTAAATGCTCTTGCTTCCAGATCACATCCAAAGAACTTTAGGGAAGTGTCAAACTTGCATTTGGGATAAAACTGCATGGCAACTGAAGGCTCTCAGGTTGTCAAAGGATGTTATATCTCGTAAATCATGGAAAAACAGAAACAAAACCAAAAAGTTTTTATTTAAGCCTCAGGGAAGTGTCTTTGAAATATCTCATCCTTTCTTTTTTTTGCAAATACTTTGGTAAATGCCAGCTGAAATGATTATGTATTTGAAATTGTATTTGTTAACCCAGGCATGGCTTTTAACTTTATTTTCTCCCCATAGGCATATGATCTACATCCTCAGTCATCTTAGAGTCACCATGGGTTCAGTGAGTTCTACCTACAAGAGTCATAGTTCAAAAATGATGGCTTCAGTTTCATACTTACCTACAAATGCTGTTTTTTACCTCTCAGAGGAAAAAGAGGTGGGATCTTCTGACACGGTTCCTTTGAAAAAAAAAAAGAAAGGAAAAAACATGTTTTAAAAGGTTACACTCTTGAGTGTTGAATGTATGTATGTATCCATGTGTGCATCTACTGATCTTTTCTCTTTCTCTGTCAGTTTTTGTCTGTCTCCTGTTTTCAGTCCAGCATATTGTGTTACATAAGACCCTTTTAAGAGCATGCATACCTAGAAGTTTGCAAGTTTTTAGAAATATCAAAACAGCATACTTAGCAAAAGAGAAAGACAAAATAGTTAAAATGTCAGAAAATGCTGTTGCTTTTATTTTTTTAGTAATGGAAATGTATTTTAAAAAAAAAGCAAAACAAAACCAAAATCCTTTTCCTGAGATTGGCAGCTGTCTTTCTCCGCTTTGGAAAAATGGTTAATAAAGAAGATTGTTGCTTATATTTGAAGAATGCTTAGACAAATTTAAATGACAAAGTAGACATACTTCAGTAAAAGTCTATTAAACGGTATGTGGTCAATAACAAATCCCCTGAGATTAAGTAATGCAGCTTGTTCCAGAATGTTCTAAGACATTAATGTGTTGCAGTTCTTATTCATTCCATTATTTTAGATATTATGAAAACCATATGCAATTTCATGAGCTACTTCTGGTTACTTGCAAATCACACATTGCTACAGAATTAGCAAATAGACATTGGTAGGAAGCCAAATTTCAAACCTCTTGCTGTCTTTACATACAGGCATCTTAATCAAATACTTCTGTCACAATCCCCTGAACTTTTTTTGACATCACAGAGAAGTGGACATAACTGATTAACTGTTTCAGCCTAACTTTCCCATTCAGATGATCTGGGTGAGGAAGTAAATATTTTCTCTTAAGTTCAACAGCCTGTGCTTTTTAGTCTCCTGATTCTTGTCTTGATTAGTGATATTTCTCTTTCCTCATTCTGTGAGGTATCCACACAAAAGTAAGATGACATCTATTACTTTCTATGTGCAAAAATGAGGAAACTTTAAGCACTAAAGATGAGTCTTCCTTCTTTATCTTCTAGTGGATTTAAATCAGCATCTTCAAAGGCCCAACAGGATTCAGGTAATTTTGGAGACCATTTGTCCTGATTATCATGTAACAAAATGTGTCTCTGACTTGATTTGTTTTTACATAATTTCATTGAGTTCAGTTGTGTGTCTTCATCTCATTAAAATTTTATCAACTCTCTCAAAAAATTCCCACTCAAACCCCAGCTGTAAACAATAATTTCTACACATTACTTGTGAGTAATAACTAAAGTAGATGTCACAGACTCATTCAGCCCTTAAAAATCTGAGGTCAAAGAAACTGGAATGCAGCTTTTAACTCCATACAGCATCACTGACCTGTACAGAATTCCATCCAAAAAGCAGAATTTGATACATTTAAGTGTAATGGACATCAATCCCTCTAAGCAGGCAAGCAAGACTATGAAAAATGAGTGAAAGTACTGCTGCTCAGCTGCTGCCAACATAGGTCCTTAGGTAACCATTCAGGGAGCTCACTCAGAAAACTTTTCAAGGTAAAAAATAACATGATTTTTAAGAAATAATGTTAAAAAAAAATAAATACATACATACATATATATATAAAAAAGACTTCTTCTCAGTTCCTACAGCCTGTTCACCACACTGTGACATTAGTTTCTGCACCAATTCAAGGAGAAGGAAATCTACAGGTCAGAAATACCAACAGGGAGAAGTACACATTGTCTTGTAACAGCTTATTCAACTTTTAATTGTACAGCATTAGCTATATTAGCTTTTATTTAGAGTAACACTAATGAAAATATTGAGAACAACCCATAACAATATTAGTTCAAGTGACCAAAAATGGTCTCAAAATCATACTCTCTACTGAAAATAAACTATAATGAGGAAAGTAAACTTGCAAATAGAAAATGATGGTTCTGTTATTAAAGATTTTAGATCCAAGAAAAAAATTAGTCTTCATTTTAGAAGGCAAATAATATCAGTTAATTTTTCAGATTTTTAAATCTCTAATCCATTTCCAAAGAACTTAAGTCTTTCTTTTACTCATATTACATAGACCTACCCAGAGATCAAAAGATGGTTATCTTGTCCTGAAAGCTATTAGGAAAATAAAAATCTATTAGGCAATCTCAATAATTTTTGAAAAGGTCTGTTCACAGAGTATTTTACAGATAATTCATGCTTTAATTTTTTTGGTTTTCATCTCTCCTTTATATACAATCTTTATTTACTTTTTTTTCTGACAGAAGGAATGTCCTTATTTAACATCAACAACAAAAAAAATGTGGTGCACATATTACTTAATATTTTTAGAAATAATTTAAGATGATAATAAGTGTGATCATAAGTGTTCAAGAATTATCCTGTCAGACAGGCTGAATGTAACATGTTAAGAATTGTGCACTAAGAAATGAAGGCAGAATTGAAATCTTAGCATATCTTATACTTCCTGTCAGAATTGAGAGCTTCTTTCATTTGGCCTGTGTGGGCTTTTTTAAACCCATCTGAGAAGTTTAGATGTCCCAAAATCCCTATGACTATCATATGACAGTTAATCAGCTTCATAAGTTTCATCTTTGGGTTTCCTTTAGATCTTTGGGTTTCCTCCTACCTAACAGCTGTTTGGGGGAGCATTTCCCTTAAATACTGAGGACAAAAACCAAAATTTTCTTTAAGGATTCCTCCTGTATCTATTTTTCTTAGGCCCTCTGCTAACACAGATTAAAAGCGGTAATCTAATTTATGGGATTTCTACAGACTCACAGGGAGGAAGACTATAACAGGATATTAATGTTTTCCTCATATGCAAATGCAGTAAAATGAGAAGGCTGATTTTCTTTCTTGATCCTTTTTTTTTTTTTTTTTTTCTTCTTTCAATATATGCTGTAGGAGGAAAGCTATTTGATAGTATGGTTTTGTATGATTCAGAGCTATGACTCACCTGGGACTGAACTCTTTAAAGAGCTTCTTATTCATGAGACTGTTGTTGTTTATATACCTACTGAAATCTTTAGATTCAAGGTACATATGAAAAAGAAAAGGGTTAGGGTGGACCCAAGGGATCTTTTAATTTTTTTATTTTACTTATATCTTTATCTTTGTTTCAGAACAAAAAAGAAGTAGTACTTATTTTAGTTTTCACTTATGCTACCATTTTCCATAATAGCTATTGCTGTGGCAGGATGTTAAAACAATTAATGTTGAAAAAACAGAAAGCACACAATATATTAACACATAAAACCCCATAAAATGTTGCAATTAGAAAAAGACCAGGCACTAAAACCCTTTTTTGTTGCCTCTTTCTGTAAATGTATGGGCAGTTTACTTTTTCTTCCTTGGGAAAAGCGAGTCACTAATCTTAATTACATTCCTTAAAAAGACTGTTATGGAAAATCAGAATGTATTAAATGAAGCAGACGATCACATTCTTTCATAGGAACAAAGAAGGATTATCCACAGTTCATCAAAATGTTCTCCTCTGTACCGTATTATGTTGCAATGATTAAAATAAATTTCAATATGTGCTGGATAGAATCTTAGGGGTCATGTTAAGGGTAGTAGGAAAAAACTTCTGATAGCCAGATTAAGAGGAAGCATAATCTCATAGATCAGACACTGAAATGAGATCTGGAAGACTGCTCCCATATACCTTTATTCTTCTGCGTAAAACTTGAGTTCAAAGCAAAATCATCCTTTCCTATTTGGCTTGTGTTTTCTTTGACGTTAAAGCTATTTGCATCTAAAAAATCTCAGCAAGGACTGAGTAAGCATCAGGGACTTAACATATGCAACTGTCCAGAATTTTAATTATAAAATACTGAATTGTTAGATGGCCTTTTGCATTACTGTTGGCCGTTATATGTGCTGCACAAATGTGAATTACTTGTGTATTGTCCTTTTCAGCAACTTTTTAGTAAGTTCTCATTCAGCTTAACTATGCAGACCATGAGCTAGCTTAAAACAGGGCTGCACTTCTTAAAACTGAATTAATGAGAAGTCTGTCTACACTCTTTCATAGTTTGAGGGTAAGGGAGCGCTAAGATGCCTCTTTCAGGATAGTTACACATCACAGGATAGAGAAGCAGCCCTCTATACATGAATTCCATTGAGGAGAGCTAACTTCCTATATGCGGGTCCCGATGACTTTGAAACGGTCAAATGGGAGTAGGATGACGGAGGACTGGAAAGTGTCAGTGCAGATATAGGACATGAGGAAGATACAAGGGTGACAGTCTCTGAATGGAGGCTGCTTTCCTCTTTCCTCCTTCAGCTCACTCCATCCAGTTTCCCCATCCTCAGTTGCCCCAGGGCATGCAGCAGCTGTTATAAATTCTGGGAACTGCCCAGATGCTGAGTGAAAATGCTGCAGTTTATTTGCTGGTGTCTTGAATGCAGCTCTCACCGATAGACAATTCTGAGCTTTGAGCACTAGAATCTTTACAGAAGTTACAGGAATATTTAAAAAACACTACTAGAGGCAGAATATAAGGAATGAAGATGTTAATAAAGCACCATGTTTCCTGGTGTAGCTGTGAAACTCCATCCCTACATTTTTTTCTCCAATTAGAACAAACAGTCCTACAGAGCCTGCCTGCTGGCTTCACACAAACTCCAGAATTTTGCCTTCTGAGAAATACCCAAAGTAATGCAGAAGCTGTTTATTTTGTATTCTGTGAGGCAATAGCTACTTAACATGTTACATTACTGTTTTTATCACCAATATATATCTGATAAAGAGTAAAAGCACTTCCTTTTTCTTTGGCCACAGTGGTATTTTTGAATGAAAATTTTGGAAGCCCGATGTTACAGCAAACATCCAGAAACGTCTGTTAATGCAGAAGTTCAGTTAATGTGATTTCTTTCAAACCATCTCAACAACATCTACTTTAAGATTTAGACCTATGACTCTACCAAAAAAACCTTTTTTAATTCTACATGCTTATTCGTGATGACATGGTAAACCCCAGGAAATGTAATGAGATGTCTTTGACTAGAAATCCTTAGAGAATTTTCATTTTTTTAGTGAGTTATCCCCATCCCATCTCTGAGACAGAACCAAAACTGACAAACATGAATGGAGAATGCCTGTGTGTTGCTAAGCAATGCAGTCAGAATTCAGGAAAGAAAGCTCCTGTAAAATTAATTAAGCTCCAAAACTCATCTGTGAACTATGTAGACAAGCCTTAAATTTGATATGACTGAAGGTAGTCTGGGGTATAGTCTGGAATAGCATATTTCAATTTGTTGCCGTTGTAGGATTCTCTGGAGTTAAAACAATTTGTGAGTGTTGGGTTATTTTGGGTTCTTTGTTTATTCAGAACAGCTACGAATGGTTCGTAACATTGAAATTTTGCTTACTACTAATGCAAAATACTTTATTGTGGTATAGTGAGGATTACAAATGTTATATATAATTCATTGTGAGGGTGTAGTATCGTGGGGTTTGGGAGTTATTCAGGGCAGTAATTTCACCTAGTAACTACAGTAAAGAGGCAATAAACAAGTTGAGAGCTATGGGTAAAAATTAGAGGCCAAGTAGACAAACAAAATCTCGTAGTTGGTGTTTACTGCAAGAGTGCCCAGTCAAGGTTTGATGGATGAAATGTTAGAAAGGTATGGAGTTGTTTGAATGCCTCCTTCCAAGGAGCTACAGTCAATGGCTCAATGTCCAAGTGGAAACCAGTAATGAGTAATGTCTCTCAAGGATTCATACTGGAACCAATCTTATTTAATATCTTCATCAACAACATAGTGGAATTCAGTGCACTTCCCATCAAGTTTGCAGATGACACCAAGCTGAGTGGTGCAGTCGATTAAACTGAGGGAAGGGATGCCATCCAGAGGGACCTTGACAGGTGAACAGCTGTGTGGTGCTTTGTTGCTGGCTGAGGTTAAACCACAACAGTCTGTGTGAATCTTACGGAGTTCAACAAGGTCAAGAACAAGGTTAGGGCATTCCACAGTATCAATACAGACTGGGGAAGAAATGGTTTGAGAGGAGTCCTACAGAGAAGGACTTGGGGATACTGGTGGATGAACCAACAAGGTGTGCTTGAAACAGAGAAAGGCAGTGGTATCTTGGGCTGCATCTAAAGAAGCATGGCCAGCAGGTTGAGGGAGGTGATTCTCTGCTCTTTCTGCTCTCCAAGAGAGCACAGTACCCCACCTGGAGTACTGTGTCCTGCTCTGACATGCCTAGCTCAAGAAAGACATTGATCTGTTGTTACAGTGGGTCCAGAGGAGGGCCACAAAAATAATCAGAGGGCTGGAACACCTCTCCATGAGGACAGGCAGAGAGAGGGTTCAACCTTTGCTCAGCCTGGAGAAGGCTCCAAGGAGACCTTGTTGCAGCCTTTCACTATATAAAGGCAGCTTATAAGAAAGATGAATAAAGACTTTTTCCCAAGGCCTGTAGTGACAGGACATTGCCTCTTGTAATCGTTTTAAACTGAAAAAGGGTAGAGACACTGGAACAAGTTGCTTCTCTAAGTTGTGGATGCCGTATCATTGAAAGTCTTCCAGATCATGTTGGACAAGGCTCTGAGCAACCTGGTCTAGTGAAAGATATCTCTGCCCGTGGCAGAGGCATTGAACTAGGTGATCATTAGAGGTCCCTTCTAACCCCAGGCATTCTACGATCGTATGATATGGGCACAAATGATAGTATTTTTCATGCACCTTATGGAGGGAAGTCTCCCCTCTGTCTAGAGAGGGGGGAAAGACCAGGAACAAACCACTCTTCATGAAAATGCTGATCCAACTTGGTACAAAAACATACAAATATTGAGAAGGAAAAGTGCTGACTGAAAAAAATGTTTGATCTTTAAGCTGAGAAATAAAACCAAACTGAAATAAGAAGTGGTTCAGTGAATGGTGTGAACCTGAGGTTACACTGTGTGTAGCCTGTAGGCACCATGGCTAAATGCACTTTATGGCAAATGGATGTAGCTTTCCATATTCTCACCCTTTAAGACCAAGTCTGTTCATTTTGTTCTTCACCCAAAACTGTGGCTTTTTGTCTGTTTTTAGTTTGCCTTCTTAAATTCCAGAAATAAAAAAAGAACCTTTCAGAAGATTATTAAGCATAGCAGGTACAACAAAAAATAGCCTCATAATAAGATGCTGAATAAGCTAAAGAATTCTTAAAACCAGTCTTTATTATAAATATAACCATATATACTATTTCCACTCTTTTTCCTTTTTAATAAGCACTTTCAATCTGAAAGGAAGCATTAAGTTGCAGTCCTTTCAGCAACTTCTTTGGACTGTAGTAGAAAAATTAAGCTTGAACTGGCAACTGCATTGGACAAGCTGAAGGTCTCTCTTTGTCTTGAGTGGGAAAGTCTTTTCTTAGAAGAAGTTTTTAAAACCTTTCATCTTCTGCACTGAGACAGAACAAAGATTTGTGACAGATTTTTAACACCTGCATCACCCCGTGTCTGTAGTTATTCTGCATATTATGCAATTTGGCTAAAGATTATGTTTTATTTATTATCTCCTTTTTTTTCCTGTGAGACATTTCCCATGATCTACTTCCTTAAAAACTGGACCTGTCAGGGTTATTTATCACTGATTATTCATAATTAATTAGTCTTAATAATATGACCACACATTTATTAAGTCACTGTCAACTCCATGTGTAGGAAACTTGTAAATATTGCTTATGCAGAACAGTCCATTTCCCAGGTGGCAGGTAGACTGTTTTCTGAAAGTTTAGCAGAATGTTGTTGTTTATCTTGTATGAAAAGTATTCCAATATGCTTGCAAATTGAATTTATTTTTCCATACAATAAGCAAAACTCACATCATTTCCCTCTAAAATTCCGAAAATATCATGAACAACTTCACAGTAAGAGTTGAATTTGACATTATTAAAAGAATGTATAGTCTTTTATTTCTAAAATCTTAAATTTAATTGTTTTGATTTGTTACTAACCAGAGTCTTTAAATACTATCTCAGAAGTAAATAATGACAGTTACAATAAAAGCAACAGTATTTTATGTCTTTAATATTAAAATTCTCTTCTCAAATTAATCTTTTATTGCTTTAACACTATGCATCTGCTAAATATTGAAGTATGGAGAGCTGAACAAATCCAAATATGTTGTGCTATAATTTAACAGACACAGTGGGTAAAAAAAATCAGAAAATGAACTTAAATGTTTTATGTTTGTATTATAAATATTTATCTCACTATCTCTGATTCCTTACTTGCATTCCTTTCTCTAATATCCTACATGTTCAAGATAGCCAGAACATTTATCCCACTTACCGGACCAATATACTACTCCCAGATACTAATAGCAGGAGGGTTTTTTACCTAATCATGTCCCTCTTCTCAATATTTTCTCTTTAAATAATGCCAGATATCCAAATATTGTGACAGTATAATTAATAAAGAAAAAAAATAAGTTATGGTATTTACCTTCCTGGTAGCAACCACTGCAAGCCACTGTTATCTTCTCCTCACAGATACATTTGAAAGCTGGTTATCCAAAACCAATTACAGTATAGAGAGCTGTAAACTAGCGCAGAGAAGTGGTGACCATTACAAACATCAGCCTGTGGTGCATACCAACTGGGGGTAGAAAGGCTTTTATATTCCCAGCTCTTCTTGTTACTGCTGAGAGAAAGAGGCTGCAGACTGGTATGATCAGAAGAGGACATAGAAAAAGCTTGAATGACATTGTGGGAGAAATTACATTATCCTGGAACCATGTTGGGACATTTCCTTTTCTGTTCTACAATAATTTAATGACAATTGATAAAGATCACAATACAAATGAGATGCTTTTGCATGTAAGGTAAAGAAGAATTCATAATGCAATGTATTCCCCCTTCTGCCTCCTACAGGAAATTAACATAATGCTGCAGTTATGGGAACAAGAGCCACTGGGCCATTAGGAGAAAAAAAAAAAAAAAAGAGGAATGTAACTCTAAGACTTTATGATTAGTGAAATTACCCAGAAATAATAACATCTTGCTTATACTTTATGGTCTTAAGGCAATGAAACTCTGTGATTGGCGTAAGAACCAAATTCCAAAATTTCTCAACTTTCTGTTGAGCTGCTTCAAGCTTAATTGTAGTCACCTAAAAAAGTCAATGTTTCTCAAGGTATAGTGCAAGCATTCTGCTTACCCTGACTGCTCTGTAGAATCCAATACTGTAACCACACAGGAAACGCTCTTCCTCTGTGTGTCTTTTTAAAAGGAAAGGGCCTGCTAATGACCACCTGAAAGGACTCAATGTTGTCTGCAGGTCACTTTTTTCTTTTGTTGGGAGCACTCAGAATTGTCTTTCACAAGTGCTTTGTTTTTCCTATAGAAAACTTCAGAATCTAGTTTCTTGCATTGCCCTAGTGGGAGCTGCTCTCTGCACTTTAGGCATGAGGTGCTGTAAGCTAGAAAAAATATATCACTTTTTCCCTGGTTAACCATTTTATGATGATTTTTGACTCTCAAGATACTCCCCTAGATTGGCATAAGATGTATTTCACTATCAAATACAAAGATCTTATCCAAACAAGCTAGGTCAGTGAGAGACATTTCATTTACTTCATCTGGCTCATTACCTGACTGCTGGTGACAGGAACTGACAATCAAAAGAAGTACATGTCATTTAAAAAAAAAACAAACCAAAACAAACCATACTGTTAAAACTTTTTAAAAATATCTCTTCATTCTGTTTTTTCCACCATGGTTTTCAAGTTCAGTATTGTTACCCTGCCCTACAGCAGAAATGATAGGTACTTTATAAGGAAAAAAGCTTTCTTATGTTTTTAGATGTTCTGTCAAATTATATTTCATCTCTATTGACCATGAGCTCTTCATCCAGTGGCAGAAAATTTGCTTCTAAAATTGTCAGAGTGATGCTAAGCTCAAAGGTGTTTCTGAAGTATGGACACAAGCTCATGGAATGCCTTCTTTTTGTTTTGAAAACTTACTGGGAAGCCTGTGTCATCACTGAGCCCAGCATTGACCCAGGCAATGATACCTGGCTGTAAAAGTCACTGCCCCTTGTTTGATCAAGAAAGGTAAATATTCTGTACCACAGAGAAATGCATCTAATGGGAATGGACTTTACCTTGTGAAGCTAAAGTGCAGTAATATAATTCGTAAAAATAATATCTTCCTTGGTTAAATTACCTTCTCTGTTGAATAAGCAGCTTTCACCATAAGTAGACAGAAACATTCTCTGCCTTTCCAGTGATGACCTCAATTTGTAATGTCCAATACAGAGCTACAAAGTCTACACTATTAGAAATATCTTCTGCCCATTACACATGGAATCAGAAATACATAACTTAGGTTGACTGAACTACCTTAAGCAATCAGTTTAAGCGCCTATGAGTCTAATAGCTTCCCTAAATAGGATATTTGCAAGAAAAAGAAAGTCATTATCTTGTGAAAGTGAAAACATGATAGATAAAATACATAAACTCTAATATGATTCAGATAGCTTGCAAATGCAGCTCAAATATACTCTTTTTAAAATAGTTCTGAAGATAAATCAGTCATGGAGCTCCCAAAATTATGTCAAAAGTCTTGTAACAACTGTATCTAGTCTCATCATTAAAAGTCTGTGGCTTCACAAGAGGCAGAAGGATCATAATAAAAGCCTGAGGTTGCTTTACAGTGCTCATACAAAAGCTAGTGAAACTGTCAGAGTGATCAGCTCAAAAAGTTATTAGCACATTGTGTATATCTAGATTTGTGAGATTACTGTTATCAAAAACAGTCAGACTGGACAAATTCTAATATTTGTGTGCCAGAAACCATAGCTCTAGGTCTCAGTCTGTCTTGTTCGTGGTCTCAGAATATCTTTATACAAATGATGGCCAAAGTCCTAGACATCAGTGTCAGACTTTTGTTCAAATTAAATGCAATGTGTGTAAAATGTTAACAGGTAAAATAGAGACAATTAGAATCATAGAATGTCTTGGGTTGGAAAGGATCTTTAAAGGTCATCTAGTCCAGCCCCCTGCAGTGAGCAGGGACATTTTCAACTAGATTGGGTTACTCAGAGCCCTGTCCAACCTGACCTTGAACGTTTCCAGGGATGCGGTACCCACCATCTCTCTGGGCAACCTATGCTAGTGTTTCACCATTGTTTTCACCATCATAAAAGATTTCTGCCTTCTATCTAGTCTAAATCTACCCTCTTTAAAACCATTACCCCTTGTCCTGTTGCAACAGGCCCTCCTAAAAAGTCTGTCTCCATCTTTTTTTACAGGCCCCCTTTAAATACTGAAAAGCCACAATAAAGTCTTCCTGGACCCTTCTCTTCTCCAAGCTTTCTCTCAGCCTCTCTTCACAGGAGAGGTGCTCCAGCCCTCTGATCATTTTTGTAGCCCTCCTCTGCACCTGCTCTGACAGGTTCATGCCTTTCTTGTGCTGAGATGTTCATACTTGTGCTAATTTGCTTAATTTGCTAATTAGCTTAAATTTGAATTATGATCATTGAATAAATACTTTTTTTTGCATCCCAGTAAAACTATTGTTAAGTCATTTCATAAAAAAAAAAAAAAGCAAGCAATTTCAAGTCACTGTTGTTTCCAATTTATTACATCTGCAAAATCTATCTCATCTAACAAACATGCATAGCAAAAGTAAGGAATCATGCAAATTCCAGTAATGTTTTAAGTACACAGGCTATTGAATCACATGGGTCAGTGTGGCATAATTCCAAAAAATATCGTCAGGTTTTTCTTAATGAAAATGTGTATTGTATTTTCAAAGGAATTTTGGTAGCTAAACGGAGCAATAGCGTTCTAAAAAAGAGACCTCTACAAAAAGACTATTGTATTTTTCTCTTAAGTAAGTTTTAGTCAAATCTACTATAAGGCTTTAAGTAAATAAAATATAAAATTTTACAAGAAAATTACACCATGTAAGAGCCAAATAATAATGCAAAGGCCATGCTTAAGACTGCAAAACATGCTGTTTAAACCCTTGCTATTATAAATGTATGAGTTTTAATGAAAAAAACCCTTACCTTTATAATTACTTAATTTGTTTTAAAATTATGATCTGTCATTCAAAGCTGACAATATGGTGGATGAGAAGCTCAACATGAGCCATCAGTGTGCTCTCGCAGCCCAGAGGGCCAATTGTATCCCGAACTGCAACAAGGAAAGCGTGGCCAGAAAGTCAGGGGAGGTGATTCTGCCCCTCTACTCCACTCTCGTGAGACTTCACCTGGAGTACTGTGTCCAGTTCTGGAGCCCCTGTTACAGGAAGGATATGGACATGCTGGAACGTGTCCAGAGAAGGGCCATGAGGATGATCAGAGGGCTGGAGCACCTCT